>RJWM01011507.1:0-59430 GCA_004363535.1 Dasyprocta punctata
TCCACTGTTTATATCTTTTGTGCCTTGAAGGGAATGTCACAGGAGGAAAAGGAAGGCTAAAAGCTGCATAATGAACACCCTCATAGCTATAAATCTATTGTCATTTAAAACTGCTTAGTATCTCTTGCGTCAAATCCTGCCTTCGGTCATCTGTTAGACCCTCTGTGAAACCTCATTTGAAGGCCCAAGCCAGCCTGAGGTAGCACACAGGTGACAAACCCTATTTGACATTTATTCTATAATCTGCAGCATGCTATAGAAAATGGAGAAGTAGGGAGGAAAAATAAATATGGTAACAATGTTTGTGATCTACTCGTTTTGCTTTCAGACACTGGAGTGCATTATAGCTTTAATGCTAGTTTTTCTGGAATTCTAGCAGCATTAGGATGTCTCCTTTGCTGTTAGCAGAACAGATTCTTTTCATGTAACCCAGCTTTCCACAGTCAGGGTCTTTCAGTTCTAAAAAAGAAACATCAGCTGTGTCTGCTTAGAACAAATCAAACGCAGGGAAGTTAACACCGTAACACCAGCGAGGAAAAGCCCAACAAGGGTGCTCGTGCTGGGGAGAAGCAGTGCTAGGATTTAGGAGCCCGGGGATCGCCCCATGATGGTGAATGGAGAAGTACTTCTCCATCAGTTTTGCTATTTAAATACAATGCATTGAAGAACTTCATTCCCAATAATTAACATCAATGATTTTTTCTATTCAACTCCTACATAATCCTAAAACTATCTTCTCACTGTGTGCCCTAATGGGAAACCTGAGTAATCCTCTTATTGGAGACCCTGCAGAGCAGTAAAATTTACTTTCTTCCACTTGCTCAAGAGGAAAAAAGAAGGGAGAAGGCCAGTAGTAGATTAACACTAGAGAGTTGGTTTATTGAAATAAGCAGGCTTCAAGTAATAGCTTACATGTTTTAAGATTTCGTTTACTTCTAATTGTTACTAAAAATGCTAATGGGCTGTTGCGATGACCTCCATTTACTGAAGGTAATCCAACAAGGTCTTTTTTAAAATACGGATTTTGCTCAAGGTTAAAATTGTGTAAAACTGCATAGAAACCTGAAATTTTATAGTGTGTAATATCTTATGTGTATATAGCACCCTGAGCTGTGACATTGTGATTTCTTCTTAGCTTCGGGAAACATGAGAGGTAAATTTAACAAACAACTAAAATCAACTTATCTTTCTACTTATCAAATCTGCTTTACTTTCTGGTAATATTCTCCTATGTGAAATGAACCAGAGCTAGTGTCTGTAATTTAATGATTAATATATGTCTGTCGCATACATCCTTCTTTTGTAACTTTCGCCATGTGACTGCTCTGTCTGTAGATGTTGCTTGATAAAAGAATAAACCACTTACATTTTAGCTCTTGTGCCTTTAGTCGGTGACTTTGTGTGCATTGCATTCCTCTCAATGATTTAACCTAATCTGGTGTTATTTTGAAAGCAATCTGATGAAATAGAAGTAAAGAAAAAATAAAGCAAAAGTTTTCTCTTCATAAGAAATCTGAGTTGCTACATTCTCTTTACAGAGAATAATACATCCTATAATGTCTATTTCTTTGAATTTGTATATTAAGAGAATAATAGCAGAATGAAATATGGAAAGTATACTCAAAAGCTGGTGCTTTTCTTTAGATGTCCTCACACACTGAACGACACACAGGATTTTTGATGTTGTGTTATGTTTTTCTCAGTGCTTTAGCTTGGGCAGCCTCACACTTGCTGGACAATTACTCTACCCCGAGCCGCATCCTTACCCTGAGCCAATGTATTAAAAAAGAATAGTAGCTAAATACTGGCTTGAATATCTAAACAGGCACAGTATCTATGGTAGCTATTTCTGAAGTGGGCTTCTGTTTCTCCCAAGATAGAGTAAAAGAGTAAGTGTGCAAAGTCAAAGTGAAGAAAAACCTGTGTCGAATGATGAGCAGCCTACGTTAACGGAAGCTGTAACAATGAGTAGATGTTTAACAGACAGGAGGAAAGATGAAGCTGCAACCATGAAAGGCAGGAAGTGAGGAAAGGCTAGAGAGAGAAAGGGAGCGAGCTGTGGGCAGGAGCTGGGAGGACGTGAGCAGCTGCCAGAGAAAGCGGACCGAGCCGAGGGAGAAGCAAGTAATGTGGGGGAGGCTGAAACCAGCTTAAAGATGTGACTATACGCAGAACCCCTAAAATAGTTAAAAAAAAATAAGTGTCAGTAAAAACAACATTTTAAAACTTTATTATTGTTTAATGGATGAAAATTTAACTTAATAAAGAAGAAATTGGAAGAAAAGGTATGAGGCATCCACTGCAAAAATGTAAGTTTCTGGTCTTTAATCTAAAGCAATTAAATTAAAAGTGCATATTAAAAAATAAAATCTGTCAAGGAAGTATATCCTAAGGGCAACCAAACAAGAGGAGATAAAAATGACGGCTCACACATATAACATCACTGATGGAAATAAGATTGCCACAGAGAACCAGGTTCAGGCAAAAGACTGAGGATTCAAATAAAATGTGAATTAAATTGCAACAAAGGATATACCTTCAGAGATGTTACATCACGCTGACCAAAGCAATGTAATTTTCAAGAGCCACTCTACCATCTGTTTAATTGCATCAGCATGAACTTGAAATACTGAAAAATTTGCAAATTGGAACCTTATCACCTTTCAGACTTCCTCTCAGAAATTCTCAGAATTTTCTTTCATGAAATAAACTAATTCAACTGGATTTTACATCCACCGAGTTAATATTTTATAGGGAAAACAATGTGTTGTATCATATCTGATAACTTACTGTGTTATGCAAACTTTTAAAATGAGAACTATCAGGTACAATTTTCCTGTTCTTGGAAGCCATATAACTGTATCAAGATGGAACCCAGTGTTACAACCACAAGAACTGGAAGGGACCACTTCCAATGTCACTCATCCTCTGCGCTCACCATTTAGATGTTCCTGCGTGAAAGGAACACAGAACGAATAAACATCCACCACGAGGCTACTTTCTCTTTTCTTCCCACCATACTGTGACTAATATCATTTACCTCTCTTGACAAATTTCATAGACAGAAATATCATGTGGAAGTCATGCTGTATAAATTCTCATCTACTCTGTTAAGTCATGGTAAATGTCCTCATCTTTCTGTAACAGAATCCTATCATAGGACATGGCTTTTGCTTGCATTTAGTAAATTGCACAGTAGTTTTAGTAAATTCAGAAAGACAACTTCAATAATAGTCAGTGGTAAATGAATGTGTTTCTGGCATTTGATGGGTATGACACAGCTATTTTAAAGTAAGTTACAGCCAAGTTGCAAAGTAGAAAAGTTTTAGTAATCGTTTGTTTATTAGAGTGTAGTAATGACAAATTCTCAATGTTTTGGGATGTATTCAAGTGCAGCATTAAGTTTTTCACTGAGTAAAAGTATGCACAAATTGAGAAAGAACACAGAGATCTTAAAGGTATTCTGTTTAAACATTTGGTAAATGGTTTAAAAATTATCTCCAAATTCACATTTTGACACTTCAGAGAAACATTTTAACAGAAGCCAAGTTCATTTCAGACAATATATTGACATTTCAACAAGAAAAAATGTACTTGGTATTCACATGTATAATTTTTTTTTACAAATCCATGAAAAGTGCAATGTTCCTTTACACTTGAACTCATAAACTTATTTAAAGTGACCAAGTCCAAGTGAAAAGTCTTATGGACAGTTAAGGCAGAGAGGTTAAAATTGATAGACATTAAAATTGTTAAACATTGATTTATTCTATGATGCTTGTACTCACCTGTCTGCTTTCAAGGTGGTTTTGATCTTAATTCAGTCTCTGTAATTTGTTCAGAACTATTGGCAAAGAAGATTAAATAATCCATTTGCTCTTGAGAGTAAAGAATAATTCACCACTGTAGAACAGCAAACATCATTTTTAAACATTAATTATTCTTTGAGGTAATACTTATTTTAATTTGATCAAAAGTGAGTATATTAATCAGATTAAAAGTACAAACATATACCATGTTAATATTACATTGCTTATGAATTTTGATTGCTGATAGAAATGTCACATTTTGTTTAATTTTATGATGAAATATTTCATTGGTTTGGGGTGTGTGTGTGTTTTAATTTGTACATATTCAGAAATATGGATAATATTGGATAGTTTAGTTTTAATACTTAAGCAAAGTCCATTATCATTTTGGAATGGTTATCACATCTTGAAACATAGCATTGTTTTACATTAATATGTATTAAAACATAAAATCCTTTCATAAGTTTGAATACTGATTCTAGATTACAAAATTTAAACATTTAGAGTGTAGGCAAGCATAAAATTATAAATTACAGAGAACTAAGGAGAAATCAAAGAAACAAAATAATGAATCTTAACAATGGAGACCCCATTAGATCAAATAATTTAAGGATTATAATTATATACAAGTCAGAAAAAACTAAGCAAAACAATAATAAGCACTTATACATATATATGTATAAAAATCACTTCTATAGTTTTCACCATTACTAGTACATCTTTTAAGTTGATCACAAACACAAATCCAATAAAGAGCCATAATGTGGAAAAAGGTCTAAATTTATTAAAATAAACTGAGAAATTAAAAATCAACCAATTAATATGCATGCAAATAAATAAGCAATACTTTAAAGCAAAATATCATGAATAGCAAGTTTCAAAGACAAAATAAAATTTAAATCTGTATAACCTACTTATAGTCCAGATCATAACAAAAATAAAAACAATACGCTTCAAAAATAATGTGGAGTTTGTCATATTACTTAGTGACTGAAGATTCTCCTAGATTGCAAAAGCAGTCATCTCTATTCTAATACAAAGAAGCTGAAAAATCTACAAAATCGTAATTTTGCTTGAGACTGTCAGAGAGTGGGGCTTGCAGTTCTCTCAGTAAGTAAACTAATTTCCAGTGAGAGACAGAAAAATGAACACCGAGCCCTCAGTGTGGGCCCAGGAGTGCAGACCCCAGCGCCACCCGCAGGCCTCGCCCCAGCTCACTGGAAGGGCTCGGCCCCTCCTGCCCACCCTTTGGTCCACGGTCCAGTCTTTTGCTGCGGCCCCTTTGAACAGCGGATTCCCATCTCTTGCTTCAGCTTCACCTGACTATGTCTGTGCAATGACTGGGTTTCTAATCCATTTAGGTTAAATCCGTCATTGCTGGAGCTGAATTTGCTATCTTCTATGTCACTGTTGCATGGGTCTCCTGTGTTTCGAGTTCCTCCGTTGTTATTTACTCTTCCTTTCAAATTGAATGAGTAATTTCCAGGATAGAATTTGAATTCCTATAATGATGTTTCCCTCTTTTAATAATTGTATCTGTAGTTGTAGCACTGGGGCTTACGGTATAAACCTTAACTTACCAGAATCAAATTCTGTTCTCTACTAAAGTAATTCTAGTGAGAAATGGTATCCCATATAACTACAAGCTCTCTCCTGTTCTACGATTTTCTGAAATGCATAATAATTATAACTTTACATCATTTTGTATCTTACAAAACAGAAAAAAATTAGGATAAGCCTATATTTATATTGTTGTGAAACTCTTATTTACCACTTCTAGGTCTTTTTTATAGGTTGCTGTTAATTTAAGGTTACTGTTTCCTGATTTCAATACCGCTTGGCTGTTACTCATCTCCTTTTTCTTTTTATTGCCAAATGTATTGCACAACTACTTGAGACAGGTCTAACAACAAAGTATACAAATTGTTTAAAGAAATGTCTTTTAAAAATGCATATTTATAGACATTTTTCTAGATCAGTGCTTTCCAATTTTAACTTTACATTCTTTTTTCTTCACAAACAGAACTCTTACAAATGGGCTTTCTAAAATAAAACTATTAAAATACAACTTCAAAATACTTATTCCATAAAAAGGAAATCTTCTGTGGCATCATTTTAAAGATCATTTTGCCCAACAGGAGATTCAAAACTGAAAAGAATTCTTTTCTTTTGGGAATTTGGATGTGTCACCCATTCTGTTCCAGCCTGCATGGTTTTGATTCTATGACGTCAACAGGGACTGTGAAAAATGTGGCATGGTGTTATTGCATTTAGGGTTGTGTTTTAGTGTTTTACTGTAATATGTCTGAGTTTAGGTATCATATTTTCTCTACAGCTTGGGAGTCAGTCATTGTCAGTGTTCAGTTTACCATTTTTATCAAGTTTGGGAAGTAACCATGGTCTTTGTTAATAATCTTTCTGTTCCTTTGTGCTGTCACTCCTCAATGCTACTTCTGCATATGTTGGTAGGGTTAATAGGGTCATAACATATGTCTGTGAAGCTCGGTACATTTAAAAAGCTATCTTTGCTTTCTTTTGACTTGCTTGTGTTTATCCATGTATCATTCTGTCTTCAAGTTCTTTGATTTTGGCTTCTGTCATTTTCAAATCTTCTATTAACTACCGTAGTGAATCCTCTTCCTTTATGATAACTTTAAACTTCAGAATTTTTGTTTCTTTTTATCAATTCTACCCTTTAAATGGCATTTTTAATAAGACGTTGTCATCGTACCTTCCTGTTGTCTTTAAATGTAATTTCCATTTGTTCTTTGAATACATTTGTAATGGCTTCTTTGAAGGCTCCCTTAAACAGAAGAAAAGCACCCTCTGCCAGGAAGGTCTGGTGCCTGCTTGCTTCTTTCTTTCTTTCTTTCTTTCTTTCTTTCTTTCTTTCTTTCTTTCTTTCTTTCTTCCTCTTTTTAAATGTTTTCTTTCTTTTTCTTTCTTCCCTCCCTCCTTCCCTCCCTTTCTGCTTTCCTTCCTTTCTTCCTTTCATTTTTCTTTCTTTTCTCCCTTAATAGTTCATACTACTCTGTTCATTTGCATCTATCACACTTTTCGTTAAGTACAGAACATTTTAGATAAGATACTGCAGCAACTGTGGGCCTGCTCTCTCCTCATCTTCTGACTGTTACTGTAGTCTTCTTTATTTGCCCATTGACTGAGCTGAACTACTGATGTGAAACACTGGTCCCCATGATAGAGAACATTTGAGGTCTCTTCAGGGAGCACAGGACCAGGTCCTGTAGTTACCGTGAGCTGATACGAGTGTCAGCAGAGCTTTCTTTGTTAGTCTGTCTGATTTCCTTATTAAATTGCCAGTCTCTGTAGTCATTACACCCAGCTGTTAGGCTGTGCTAACAATGAGCTTGTCATCATTTCTAAGGGCATTTTGGGAGGCAAACCACTCCGTAGTCTTCCCCAGTTACATCCAGTTTTGAAATTTGTCTTAGAGGTTTCCTGTGATTTGGCCTTCTGTACTTTTCCTATCTGATAAGTTAGCTGGTCTGTGATAGCCTTTGGTTACACATAAAGCCACTACCTTCCTTTAGGTTGCTACCCAAATCCCTGGTTTTAAAAGCATGCTTAAGCTTGAATTTCTTCACAATCTACTTCAAGTAAATTGCAGTTTATAGTATAACAGGTTTGTTACTGCCTGTCTTTGTGCTTGCTTCTTCCTCTGTTGCACAAAGTACCAGAACCACGGCTGTGAAGCTGGTGACAGAGATGGTTAGCCTTACTCTCAAAGTTATGATGGACAGTTAAGTTTGGAAGAAGTTAGTCCAGGCTCAGAGAGGGATTGGGCCCTCGGGGAAGTCAGCACAGGCTGAGACGCACCAGACTGCCTGCAGGTGGATCTGAAGAGAGCTGGGCCGCAAGCCCACAGCCTCCCAGAGATCCACAGCAGCTCGAGGTCACACTGGGACTCTGCCACCCGTCCAGTGGGCCCAAATAGGTGCCAGTGAGACATGGCACCAGACACATAGGTAGGTTACCAGAGCTGCTGGACCCATCCTCCCATCCCCTTACAGAAATGCCTGCTTTTCCGTACATCCTTGCTACATGGCACATTTATATTGGAGCAATGTTAGCTAAACGACTGTACTCTTAAACCCATAGGTGGACATAGTTTGACCCCCATGAGATTTTGCTGTGTGAAATACTCTGAGGTGACGCAGCACCTCAGTGGTCACTCACCCAGGGCCCTGCCTGGAAACCCAGCTATTCTTCTTCTCCTTATTTCTA
Organism: Dasyprocta punctata; assembly: GCA_004363535.1. Classification (NCBI taxonomy): domain Eukaryota; kingdom Metazoa; phylum Chordata; class Mammalia; order Rodentia; family Dasyproctidae; genus Dasyprocta; species Dasyprocta punctata. The sequence continues at coordinate 8,055 of RJWM01011507.1, forward strand.
ATGCAACTCTCATATCCTCCTCCTTTCACTCCTTGATGTTGTGAGACCATGAGCTCTCCACATCTGACATCTAACAGGTTGAGTTATTCTTCCCACCGCAAAATGACACAATTTTCTGAGAAGAATAGTGGCTGAGATATGGTCTTGTTTCTTCCAGATTTGCTTCTCTGGTCCTAAAACTGTCTTAAAATTGTCTACAGAGAACTAAATTATATAACACCTATTAATTCTCAGCCACCTTCTGCCTCATTCACACCTCTCCAATTGTGTCTTTTTCTCTTCTCTTGAAATGTCATTTGTGCTCCTGAGTCTGGCCTAGCTCTTCCTGCTTCTTCTGCAGTGGACACGCGTTGCTATGCTGCCCTTGTAAATGCTTTCTGCTCCTCCTTCAAATACTTGGATAACTTAAGAATTCCTGACCATGTGCAAAATTCAAAAGGATGACCAAAATATACACTGAATACTTAAAAGTAAGTTTATTATAGTAAACGACATATTAACCTCCCTCAAAACACACCACTTCATTTGGAAGACGGTTGCCTCATCACACTGAATGCCATCCAACAGAAAGGCAGGCTGGGAAAATCATGGTGTGTCCTCATCCACCTTATTCACAGGATCTGGACCCAAGTGACTTCTGGTCTTCCTCATAGTCAAAAAGACCATGAAAAATCAGTGTTCTGAATTGATCTAGACTATGAGGCAGCCATGTAAGGTGGTACAACTAAAGACACACATAAGACAGGATCCCCATAACTGACCCCAAAAAGTGGCCAAATGATGGGAAAAGTGTGTTCAAAGCAATGGAGAACATTTTGAAGAAAATCAGTGGCAATGTGTCTTTTACTGTATTTTTTTCAGTTTTTCAATCCCACCATGCTGAAATCACTACATAAGATCCAAAATATACAGATTCATTTTAGATGTTTATTCATTTTCATAGTTTTTTTTTTTTACTGACTAATTAGGTTTGAATTAGCGAAATAGTAAATTTTGTATTAATCTGAGCTGAGTCCTGCAACAGCTGGCAAGTGACTCCAGTTCATTTATCTGCCAGATCCCCTCTGCTGAGTGCTCAAATGCCACACTACAGTGGTGTGGCTAAACTCTGGACTTGAAAGGGCCACAGGCTGGCATAATTTCAGGGGTCCCAGTCATATACTCCCACAGTGACTGGACAGGGGTCAACCAGAGGACATCTCTTGGTCAGGAAGCTGCAGACGTGCAAGAAGCATCTAGAGTGCTTTCACCTGAGCAGTCCAGGCATCATCCCCGTTGTCAGAGGCCAGATCCAGGCTGACTCTCGGTAGATTTGAAGTCCCCAGAAACGGCCTTCTGACTGGTGACTGTGTCAGCACAAATCTGGGCTCTGACTTCGTTGTCTACCAGCTACAGCAGGCACATGTTGAACTAGATGAGGCTGCAAAACAGTAGCCTCTGGAAATAAACCACGTGTTCAAATTTAGGGAGTAATTCCATTTCTTTTTTAATTTTTGTGTGTTTGTTTCTGCTCATTTTGTTAATCTTATTTGTTTGGTTTTCTTTTTCTTTTTCTCTTCTATCATCCTTTTTTTCTTTTTCAGTTTCTTCATTTTTCTACATCCTTCTTTTTTTTTCTTTGTCTGTTTGAGACAGGGTCTCACTATGCAGTTCAGGCTGGTCTTGAGCTCACTTTGTAGCTCAGTCTGGTCTCGAACTGGCAACGATCCCCTGCTTCAGCCTCCCAATTGCTGGGATTATAAGCTTGTGCCACCACACCGGGCTGCATCCTTCTTTCTAATCTCTTTTTCTTGTTGTATTTTCTCTAGTTTTTATTCTTTCTCTTAACTTTTCTCCCCTTAATTATTTATCTCTTATTTTTACTCTGTATGGTTTCTTTCTTTTTATCCTTTTGTTCTTTAATCTTTCATTTTTTGACAGGTTTGTTTTTTGGTCTTACTTTTACCTAATTCTATACTTGTCCTTCTACTTCCTAATAAGCCCTTAAACAAATGGACTTAATAGGTATCTACAGGGAGTTGCTTCTAACGATAGCAGAATACATATTCTTCTCAGGAGCATATGGTACTTTCTCCAAAATAGACCACATATTATCCAATAAGGTGTGCTTAAGTAAATGCAGAAGAACTGAAAACGTATCATGCATATTATTGAACTGTAGTGCAATTAAGCTAGGAATGAATGGCAAAAAGACACCATAGAAACTACACAAATACATGGAAATTAAATAATACCCTAACTTTTTGAATAATCAGTGAGTCATGGATAAAGTTGAAGAAGAAATTACTTTCTATAATCAAACCATTGTGCCAATATGACATGCCAGAACCTTTGGAACACAATAAAAGTAGTCCTAAGTAGGAAGTCTTTAACACTGAATTCCCACATTAGAAAAATAGAATGAGCTCAAATAAATATCCTAACAATGAACCTCAATGTCTTAGAGAAGCAGGAATAATCCAAACAAAAAACTCATTTGATGAGTGAAATTATAAATATCAGGGGAAAATTGATGTAGTAGAGACTAACAATCTATAAAGAATGAAGAATTGATTTTCTGAAAGATTTTGAGTTAGCCAAACCCTTAGTCAATCTTACAAAAACAGAAAGAAAAGACTAAAACTCATGCAAATGAAAGGTGACATCATAATAGATACTGCCAAAATCCAGAAGACTCTTGGTAACTACTTTGAGCAGATGTAAGGTAACAAAATGAAAAATTCAGAAGAAATAAATAAATTTCTAGATGCATATGAACTACCAAATCTGAAACAAGAAGTTATACAAATTCTGAATAAGTCAACATCAATCAGTGAAATTAAAGAAGTAATAATAAAAATGTTACATCAATTAAGAAAAGTCCAAGCCCCAATGGATTCACTGCCAAATTGAACAAAATCTTTAGAGAAGATTTAATGTCAATATTCCATAAAAACTTCAATGAAATCAAAAGAGAAATAGTATTCTCATAGTCATTTATAGAAGCAAGCATTATCCTGATTCTAAAACCAGAAAACAATAGAAGCAGAAAAGAAAACTATAGGCCAATCTCTTTAAAGACTCCAGATGAGAAAATCCTCAGTAGGATAGTGGCAAACAAAAGGCAGCAAACCATCAAAAAATATCATACATCATGGCAAAGTAGGATTAACGCCAGGGATTGTTCTAGATATGCAAATCAATAAATGTAATTTACTACATAAATAGACTTATGGTCAAAAAAAACACATGATCATCTCAACAGACATGGAAAAAGCAATGGAAAAAATGCAGCATCCGTTCATGATAAATAAAAGAACCTTGAAAAAACATGAAAAGTCTTTATCTCAATCTGATAAAAGTTATCTATGATAAACCAATGACCAACATCATATAAAATGGAGAGAAGCAGATTTTTTTCTTCAAAATCAGGAGAAAGACAAAGATATCTGCTGCTCCTACTTCCACTCCATATAGTTCTTGAAATATTAGCTACAGCAATTATGTAAGAGAGAGAAATAAAAGAGATATGGTCAAGCAAGCAAGAGGTTAAATTATCATTACTTGTAGGTGATGATTATCTACATAGATGTCTTCAAACACTTCATCAAAAAACTCATAGGCCTGATAACTGAACTCAGTAGTTTAATACAAAGGCAACGTTCAAACATTAATAGAGTTTTTCTACATCTTTGACAAACTCAGCAAGAAGGAAATCAGGGAAACAATATGTTTCACAATGGCATCAAGAAAAATGAAATTCTGAGGAATTAACCTAACCAAGGAAGTGAAAGATCTCTACAATGAAAGCTATGATGCATTTATGATGGAAGATCATGACAGGTTGAAATAAAAGGTAATTTTTAGGTACTCAAAAAAGGGTATCTAAGAGGATGTCAGACAAAGGAAAGACATCACTATTCCTGGGTAGGCAGAAGCAATACAGTCAAAATGGCCATATTCCAAAACTGTTACAGAAATTTAATGCAATTCCAATCAAAATACCAATAACATTCCCTACAGAATTAGAGAAAACAATCCTACAATTCTTTTGAAAGAAGAAGAATAGAATAGCAAAAGCAATTCTGGGCAAAAAGGCAAAGGATGGGACATCACAAGCCCAGACTTCAAGTTATATTGTAAAGTTACAATGATTAAGTCAGCATGGTATTGAAAAATAAAGACTTGTGGATTAATGAAATAGAACAGAAGATCCAGAAACAATTCTAGGCACAGTCAGCTGTGCTACACTAAGAGATTGTCTTAGTTATTTTTTTTCTCATTGCTGAGACAAAACACCTGATGCCCAAAGTTAGGGAAGGGAAGGTTTATTTCTTACAGTTCTTGGGGGTTTTAGTCTATACTTAGCTCCAAGGCAGCATGGCATGCTGGGACTGCCATTCATGGTGGCAGTAAACAGCAAGGTGTGAACCAGCAAGAGAGAGAAGACACACCTTCTTCCCACCTCTGGGTAGGTGCTGCATGCACACCACCAATCCCAGTGCCAGACAACAAACCAATCAGGAATGCCAGACTCAGCCATATCCATAATTACATGAGGCTTAAGTGGGGGCCATCTGAGCACACTATAACATTCCACTCCTGTTCCCCCAAAGACTCATATACATCCTAAATACAAAAGACATTTAGTCTATCTCTGAGTGTTGTCAAAGTCCTAACAGTTTCAGCATTGCTAAAAAGTCTAAGTCTTAAGTCTCCTCTGAGATCTATGGCAAACTCTTAACTGTAATCTCCTGTATAAATGAAAACAAATTAAACATTTTCAATATGTAAAGGCACAAGATAAACATTACCATTCTAAAAGTTATAAACAGGAATACAAAGCATTGGAACTGAAGCAAGTTCAAAATCCAGCAAGGCAAACCTTAAGTCTTGTAATTATAGGTCCAGCATCTGAAACAATCTGTGGCAAACTGTGAGCTCCAAAATCTTTGAGTGATTTTACCCCTGTGGCACTTTCAGGGGCTCTAGTTTTTATAGCTTTTTTAAAAGCCCATTTTGTTTGGTTTTTGTAGCTTTTCTTCGATGATCTATGTTTTTGACTTTTTTAAACTTTTGGGTTTTTCACTGTACTTTTGGGTTTACCCTTACATCTTTACATATTGCCTTCTCAGGGGCACACTGTTTGGGCTCCCAGGCCCTCTGAAGTCAGGGTAAAGGCTGTCTTAACCTCAGAATTTGTGCATTTTTTTTGTACCTAGAACCAGCACCATATGGATGCCGCCAAGGTCTGCTGCCAGCTGGAGCAGTAGCCAGGCTTTTTCTTTTCTCTTGGCCATAGGGGTCTATCACTGAACTCTCTGAACCTGATGGTGAGGAACAGGCTCTCTCGCTACTCTGGAATCTGGTATGGCCACCACCATTTTGGAAACTCTTGTGTCTTCTGTCGCCATTCTGGAACACCATGCTCTGTGGCTTTTTTCTCCAAGCAAAGTCTTTTACTTTTGTAGATTCAAGGCTGCAAAGGGTGGAGATCTGCTGCTTCCTGAGATGCCCCCAGGCCATCTTTTCTTTTCTTTTCTTTTTTCTTTTTTCTCTCATCAATCTCCTTTCCCTGTCCTAGTTCTTTTTTCCTTCTGAACAATTTCTTTCTATTTTATAATATCTGTTGTACATTTTGGTCTTCATTTAGTCTTTCAGTTTCTCACACCAGGCAGACAACTCAATGTTTACGCGTGTGAATCTGATTTCACTCAAGAGAATGGTCTCAAGTTGCATCCATTTACCTAGAAATGCCTCAAATTTATCTTTATTTATGACCCAGTAGTACTCCACTGTATATCAATTTTTTAAAAATCTCATTTATCCATCACATGGTTGATGGGAGTTTGATAGTATCCAAGATTTAGTTATTACAAACTGTGCTGCTATTAACAAGGGTGCACATACATTATTGTGGTACAATGTTTTTAATTCTCCTGTTCCTCACCATCAGGTTCAGAGAGTTCAGTGATAGACCCCTACGGCCAAGAGAAAAGAAAAGCCAGAAGGGAAGTAGCTGAGTCAAATGGGACCTCTATCTCGAGTTTTCTGAGGAATCTTCACACTGATTTCCACAGTGGTTGTACCAGTCTACATTCTCAACAGCAGTGGAAAAGTGTTCCTTTCTACCCACAGTCCCTCCAGCATTTGTTATTGGTTAATTTCTTGATGATAGCCATTCTTTCTGGAATGAGATGGTATCCCAGTGCTGTTTCAATTTGCATCTTTCAAATTACCAGTGATGTTAAACATTTTTTCATATATTTATTTTCCATTTGTAATTTTCATCTGAGAATTGTGTATTCATTTCAGATGCCTATTTTTGGATTGAATTTCTAAATTTCAGGGGTCTGATTTTTTTCAGTTCTTTATATATTCTAGATATAAGTCCTTTGTCTGAAGGACAACTAGCTAAAATTTTTCCTGCTCTGTAAGTTGTCTTTTCACTCTGTTGATAACTTCTTTTGTTGTGAAAAAGCTTTTTAATAGGATGAGATTCCAATTATTGATTCTTTGTGTTACTTTCTGGGTGATTGGATTTCTCCTCATGAATTCTTTGCCTATACCTGTGTCTTCAAGATTTCCATCTATTCTCTCTTCTAGCAGATTTAGTGTTTCAGTTTTAATATTTAGGTCTTTGATCCATTTCAATTTTCATTTACTAAATGGTGATAGGTATGGGTCTGGTTTTAGTATTTGGCATGTGGAAAGCCAGTTTTTTCAGTATCATTTATTAAAGAGGCTGTCTTTCTTCTAGTGAATGTGTTTAACTCCTTTGTCAAAGATAAGGTGGCTGAGTGTGTTTGGAGTTGTTTGTGCAACTTCTAATCTGTTCTATTAATCCTCAGGTCTGCTTTTTTGCCAGTACCATATTGTTTTTATAACAATTGCTCTCTAGTATAATTTTAAGTCAGGAATTGTGATGTCCTCTGCCTTGCTTTTGTGGCTGAGAATTGTTTTCACTACTTTAGGTCTCTTCTGGTTCCAATAGTATTCCTGTACACAAACAATGAACTCACTGAGAGAGAAATTAGGGAAACCATATCCTTCACAATAACACCCAAAAGAATTAAATACTTACAAGTCAGTTTAACCAAAGAAGTAAGGTATATTGGTTGATTCCTGTCATCTCAGGTCCAGCAATCTCCAGATTGGGGGATTGACTCATCAGGGTGGTCAGATCCTTACAGAGGGGTCCCAGTATGTTCTTCATCTTAACCGACCTTGAAGGGCAGAAGTCAAAATGCTGTCTGTTCTCCTTAGCCCAGTTCTATTTCCTAGCTTTGGGCACTAAGCCTCAATTGCTGAACACCCTGAAGTTCTTGAAGTAGGAATAGTAGACTTTAAGCTTAACAATTCTAATATTTAAAAAAATACTTTGAAAATATGACTAGAGAACAGCTACCACATCTACGTTGTTTCTGTGGTCTGAGAAACCAAAAATGTAAATAAGAATCAAAATGTATAATAGAGATTGAGAAATAGGAACAAAATGTTCAAATGGGAAGGGGAACAAGGGAGGGATGAGGGGGAAACAAAGAGGGGGGAAAATGAGGAAAGAAGGAAAAAACAGAAACAAAATATTCTGTAAATAAGGAAGGGAAGAATGGTTGAATGGAGGAAGAATGGGGAAAAAAAGAAGAATCGAGATCTATCATATACAGGTACAAATTCCACATGTTGAATGTGATCATTATGTATTTCTAAAATGTGCCAATAAATTTAAAATAAATGAAACAGAACTTGCAGTGTGGCTGGATTATAATGTGAATACCACTGTGGAGCAAATTGTTCTCCAGGGATTTTTGCTTTGTTTGTTTTTGTTTTTGTTTTTGGTAATAGGATCCCTAAGAGCTGGATGTCAGGCCTACATAAACAGTGTAGGAGACAGTTCATACAAAAGATAACAAGAATACTACTAAATCAAACCTTACCCTATAGTGACTATGGAATTGCCAAAGACTATACCCAGTGAGTAGGGCTATATTTCACTACAATCTGCCAAATAAATTTCCTAACAAATAAAGAAATGATTAGCAGGGAACTCAGTTGAATCATACTGTACTTTTGTATGTTACCTAACTTAACCTATTTTTAACAAAACAAAACACATAGAAATGCAAAGAAAAGGAAAATCCAACTTATAAAGGAGAGGGGCCAGAATAAGCAAAAGGCTACCTAGGAGGAGCTCCAGGTGTTACATTCAAAAAAGGCATTTCGACTCAGTCAAGGAACTAAAGCAAATACTGCTTAAAAAGTAAAGGAAGGTATAATGATAATGTTTTATCAAAGACAGAATATCACTAAAGAGATGGAAATGGAAAAGAAAACATTGAAATTATAGACGTGAAAAGAAGAATAACTGGAAGTAAAAATTCACTGTCCAACTCAACAGAAGATTTCAAAGGCAAACCAAATCAGTCAATTAGAAAATAAATTATGGTACATAATGATTTTGTGGTGTAAAGACCAAAGCAAAATAGAGTTAAAAACAAAAGAACAAAAGCTACCAAAAATGTGGAAGATCACTACACCAAACTATACCTGTGCAGAAGTAAAACAAAGTAGAGAGAAAATTAGAAGAAATAATGACTGAAAATTTTCCAAATTTTGTGGAATATATTAACCTGCACATTCAAAAAATTTAAAGAACTTCAAACATTGCAAATACTAAGATGTCTGCACTCTGATATCAGAGTGTGATATTTTAAAAGCCAATGACAAGGAGAAAATCATACTAATGACAAAAGAAAACTGATTTTTATGTAAAGGAGTACCAATAAGATTAGTTGTAGATATGTCATCGTACATGATGGCTGGACTCCAGTGGCATGACATACACTGCTGAAGGAAAATAACTCCTTATCAACAGAGAGTTCTATAGTCAGAAAATATCTTTTAAAAAGTAAGAAAAATATTTCCAGAGAAAAACATCGAGTACATTACTTGTAGATATGACTAAAAAGACATTCTAAAGGAAACTTTTTACTCTAAAAGGTATGAGCCCCACTAACTCTAACCTGTATGAAAAATATTGAAAGGAGAGTGTTTGGTCCTCTGATGAGAGAGAGAGAAAACAGACAAAGAAAGAAAAGAGGCCTTTATGCAGGCACAGGAGGGCTGCCGAAGAGAGGCAAACACCTTCTGACCAAGGGCTTTATTTGGAATTTGACAGGGGTGGTGTTAAAGGAGCTGGCAGAATGACGTATTGACAGCTGATTGGAGGAGCATTGGCGTGTGCGCGGAAAGAAGGAGGTTTGACTTTTGGGTTGGCGAGAAGAAAGGTGGGCAGTGCTGAAGGGAGGCTCTGTCCGCGCCATGTTGACTGGCACTGTGAAAAACCCGTCAGAGAGTATGATCATTATATAATCACAAAGCTTAGAATAAATTTATACATCTTTTTTGTTAGCTAATTTAAAAGACAATTTTATTAGTGATATGTGTATAATTGTATTTTAGTTTTTCTTTCATATAGAAGTATAATATATTTTATAAGATAAAAGAAATTCAAACTGCATTGGAATAAGGAAAAGATAATAATCTTCAATTTAGATCATCTTTTCAAATTGTTCAATAGAAAACAAATGCATGCATGAAAAACTTACAGCTAACTGCCTACCTATTGGTGAATGATCTAGTGCTTTTCTCCAAAATTTGGGAAGAACATAAGAATGTCTACCCTTGCCACTTCTACTTTATATACCCACACATGTTCTAGCCAAAATAATCAGGCATATAAATACAGAGAAAAAAGAAAAATCAAGTAAAATGTACCAATATTTAAATGTAACAACTAAAACTATCTCTGCTTGCATATATTACCTCATATTTAGAAAATCCTCAGAATTCATCTAAAAACTAGAAAAAATCTAATAAATACATTCAGCAACTTTTCTTTTTTACATACAGGCCAATATGAAATCAATTGCATTTATGTGCACTAACAATGAACAATGAAAAATAAAATTAATGAAAAACTCAAGTTACAGCTCTATCAACAAGAATAATATTTGCTTCAGTGTCGCATATACTATACTAAATGATAACAAGGGTAAAACACTTAAAAATAAATTTTAAAAAGTACAAATCCTATACTTTGAAAAATACAATGCATTGTTAAATTAAAACAAAGATTTACATAAATGGAAACACAACCCATCTTTAGAGAACAAAAGACTTAACAATGTGAAGACAGAAATACTCAGAAAATTAATTTTTGCATTCATTGCATTCCCTGTCAACATCACAGTTAGCATCTTCTAGAAATTGAGAAGTCATATTAACATTTATATAGGAATTCAAGTCAATTACCTGAAAACACATGATCCTATTTTTATGACTTACATTTTATTCTTCCAAACTCGGTATTATACTATACCAGTCAACACACTGTGTAGCTTACATAAACAAAGACCTATAAATTACTGAAACATAAGTGCAGCCCTTCAGATAACCTCATAAATTTATGGTGAATTGGTTTTGACTAGTGTTTGAAGATGATTTCATAGGGAAAATTTTAACTTTTTGACAAATAGTGCTGGGACAACTTGAAATTGTACTCCTTACATCATACTCAAAAACAATCTTGAATTAATGGATCTACAAAGAGTAATAAAAATATGGTTTATTTTAAAAATTTAAATAATTATTAGATTAAAAACACATTGCCATTAATCACCCCAGAATCCTCCCCTTCACCTCAAACACACTTTACTGTTGTTCTTGCTGCTTTCTGCAGCAGCCCTGGAGTCCTCTTGGGTCGGTACCATCATGAGCTGTGATAAATGCACCGAGCGCTGCTGCGGAGTGGCCCCCAGCGGAAAGGGAGTTTTAAAAACATCACCCTGGCTCCCTCCGCGTTATTCCTGGGATCTGGCACCCAGCGACTTCTGACTTATCCCCAGAATGACAAAGAGCATGAAAAGCAAACACTCCACTCTGATTTGGGACATCCAGGCACCAGGACAGCACAGCTAAAACCACTAGGGGCAGAGAACTTCCAGAACTGCTTCAGAATGCGGAAGAGGTGGGAGAAGGGGTTCTGAAGGAAGGAGCGTTTTGAAGGTAATTGGAATGCTTTAAAGGGTAAGTGTCATTAACTCCATTAAATTCAATTTTTAAGGAATATTCACCCCATTTTTCAATCACATCTCAATAAATATTGAAGGTGCAACTATAAAACTTTGGGAGAAAACATATCAAGGAAACCTGTAGGAACTTGAATTAAGCAGTAATTCCTTACACCAAATTAAGAATCATCAAAAATTGCTCCATTTAAATAATAATAAAAATATTTTTGCTTCAAGGGATAAAATGAAGATAATGAAATTATGAATGAAACAATTCAGAAAAAATATTTCTAAACACTATTTGGTGACAGGCTGTTTTTACATAATAACCCACTTGTGAAATGACAGACCAGCTTAAAATAAAGAGTCTCGATGAAAATTCTCTAAAAATGAATGAAGCAAGTCCATGAAAAGTTATCAAACATAATTATCAAATACATGAAAATAAAGACTAAGTAAGAATATTCACATACCCACAAGCACAATCAGACAAAATAACCAATACTTAGATTGGATGTGGAGAATTTGGAGCCATATTGCAGCGTTGGTATGAATTTAAAATTCCACAGTTTCTTTGGAGAGGAGTCTGGATATTCTTTAAGACAATGATCATGGAGTCACCAAATGACACAATGATTTCCATCTTTGGTAGACACCCAAGACAGTTAAAAACATATCAGGCACATGAGTAAATGCAATATGATATGGCGACTAAATGTTGTTCAAAAATTTAAGAATGAAATACTTCCACTCTTATATGTAGGCTTTAATATGGATGAACTTGACGCTATCATACTATTTGAATGAAGCCCGTCATAAACGATCATCTCTTGCATGATTTCTTTTATATGAAATTTTCAAAGTAGACAACTCTTTGAGGATAATGAATGGGGTTTGAGGTTGGATCATGTGACTGCGAATGAGTCTAGGCTTTCTTCCTTAAGGTGGTAAATCTTCAGGTATTGCTAATGGTGATGGTTTCGTAATCCAACTGTATACTAAGACAGAAAAATTTAAAAGACTATCAGAGTGCCAGGTGTGCTGGTCCACGCCTACAAAAAAATTCCAGCACTGGAGTGGTTGAGGCAGGAGGATCTCCACGAGTTTGAGGTCAACACAGGATGAATAGTGAATTCAATATTACTTGAAGCTGCATATTGAGACCTTGTCTTAAACAAACAAACAGGTGATGTAAGGAAAGAAGAAATTTATAAACACACAAATAAATATGGGGAATTCATGAGCTCAGCCGCAGCAATTCACAAATTTCCCAAAAATAAAATCATCAAAAGTAGAAGAGCACTGGGCAACACCACAAACCAATAGATCCTCGTTGACATGAATAGTCCACCTGACAACCACAGAAGGCGAACTTTTCAAGTATGCGTAGAATACCAACCAACACAAACTATTCTGGGTCATAAGATAAACTTCAGCAAATAAAGGAATTGAAATTATATAGTAAAGTATTTGATCATAATGAAATTAAGCTAGAAATCAATATCAGAAAAACAATACTGAAATCGCCAGCTATTTAGAAATTGAACAGCACACATTTCAGTATCAGAGAACAAAGTCTAATTCTCAGGGAAATTAAAAAAATAAATATGGCTGGAAACAAAAATAAGATAAAACATACACACTTTTGGGGGGACACAAAAAGCAGTACATGAGAAAATCTGTAGTACTAATGAGTACATTAAAAGTAGAAAAATTCTTCAATCAAAAATCCAAGCACCTATCCCAAGAACCTGAAAAAGAAGAGCAAAGAGAATAATATAGCTCAATGATGAATGAGTGAAACTGAAAATAAAAAGAAATAGTATGCAAAGTCAGTGGAAAAGATTGAGTGGAGAAAATAAAGTTGACAGATCTCTAGCAAAATTGAGGAAGTCCAGAAAAGAGAAGGTGCAAATCATCAACAACAGAAATGAACCAAAGACAACAGTGTCCAACAGCTTCAAGAAGAGTTTAAAAGGGCAATGCAAATAACGTCATGGTTGTAAACTTGAAAACTAAGAAGAAATACACAAATTCCTCAAAACCCACAAACTTCAAAATCTTGGCCAAGATGAAACCAGCATTCTGAATAATTGTAACAATTATGTGATCACTGAAATGAATGCATGCTTTGAAAGCTCCTAAAAAGAAGAATCCAGACCCCGGGCTCAAGTGGGTTGGCTAAATCTGTACCAAACATTTAAAATATTCACATATTTGGACAATGATTCCGAAAAAACAAAATCCAGATGAACTCTTTCCCTGCCCTTTTAAAATTAGAGAACAGATTTAACCTCAGACCAAAAGGCAAGGAAATGACAAGACAAAACAACAAAGCATTGGCCAAAGTCTTTCAGTCATTCCTGAGTAAAATCCCTCTCCCTCTCTCCATCTCTCTCTTCTCCCTTTACTTCTCCCTCTCTTCAAGCTGAATCCAGCAATCACTTGAGGAGAAATACACTACGATCCAGTGGGATTCAGTACACGTGGTTGATTCATTACACAAACATAAACTGAGTCATCCTGTCAGTAGAGGCTGCACACAATCTCATCAAGAGAATCTACAAGATCCTGAAGTTAGCACCATGCATTTAGTGAGTCTCTGAGTGGCTTCTCTCTAAAACAGAAAAGAACGCTGAGGTGTCTATTTTTGCCTTTTTGGTCAACACATAATTAAAAGTTTTAAATATAGCAATTTGATAAGAAAAATAAATAGACGGCATATAAATTGAAAGCAAAAAACTATTTGCGGATGACACAGTGTTCTATTAAAAAAATCATATGAAGTCAGGTGTGGTGGTACATGACTAATCCCAGCACTCAGGAGGCTGAGGCAGGAGGATTAGCAACCTAGGCTGCACAGTGAGTTCAAGGCAGCCTGAGCCACACTGTAAGACCTGTGTCAAAAAAAATAAATAAATAAAAAATAAAAAAAGGCTATGGAATCTACAAAATGTTTCTGGAACAAGTAACTGAAATTCATTATGTTATTGCATGCAAGGCCAACAAATGAACATTAGCCAAGTCTTTTCTATGCATTTTCAAAGCACAGGCAGAAAGTGAAATTAAAAATGCAGTACTATTATTTGATATTGTGCCAAAGAAAATTAAATATTAGATGTAAGTTCAACAAAACTTGCACAAGATTTGTATGAATAAATATCACAGAACATTTAAGGAAAAAAGAAATTCTATGAAGTACTTGGTGAAGTATATTGTGTTTATCAATGATTGAAAGACTCAATATATAAAAGAGGCCAATTTTCCTTAAATTTGCTAAAGGCAGTTAAAATCTGATAAAGATTTTGTAAACAGACTTATTCTATAATTTACAAGAAAATTCTATAGGAGAGATAAAAAATTTTTTGAAGATGGAGAATGCCACATGAACAAATGTTCTGTTAGTTCAAGGGTGTATTTAGAATCTAGAGCAATTATCAATTTTTATAAATGTATATATATATGAAAAATTATATTAAAAACGTATAAATAAGTGGAAGTCTACAGGGAGTTTTGTAAGCATCCGTTATGGACCGACTTTTCTTCTAAGAAATTATGTTGAAGTCCTAATTCTCAGGACCTGCTTGGAAACAGGGTCACTGCTTCTGCTGCTGTCCCAGAGGAGCAGGGTTCTCAGATGGGAGAGGAAGAGACGGGTCCGCCAGGGGAGCGCGTCACGGGACAGCAGCGGGTGCCGTCGTGGTCCGGACCCCAGGAGTGGGAGCAGTGCTTCCTGGGGCCTCCGCTGCCGTCCAGAGGGAGGGCCCAGGCCTCCACCTGGACCTTGGGATCCAGCTCCTGGCAGGGTGAGGCTCCCGCTGCCTGCCGCTGCCCGCAGCTCCGCTGGCCTGGCTGTGTGACAGCAGAGACCCAGCACAGCAGCGCACAGAAGGACTAACGGGGAACATGCAGCTTATCAGCAGGAAGATGGGACTGTTTCAGGAGTGAAGACGAATCAGCAAGTTTCCGTGATATTTACAGTATTTAATGTCATGAAAAAAAGGAATTCCACGCCGAGCGCAGTTCCCGGGTGGGCGGAAGCCGCCTTCGCTACAGCAGGAGCAGCCCGTGGGGTCCCCGCCGACACTGCCGCGGGGTTCCGCTCCGCTGCCCTCGGCCACGCGAGGCTGTGGGACACCGGAAATGTGGCCAGTGTGACTGAGGAGCAAATTTTAAATGAAATTTCACTTTTTGTTCACCTACGTGGGGGTCAGGAATACCGTATTGTACAGAACCCGTGTCTTCGCATTCTATGTGAAAGTCGTTAATCCAGTGACAGCGAGTCCTTTCTCTCTAGCACATGGATGTGTGATTTCTAACGCACATTTTTATTCTGACACTGCCTATCTGCATACTCCCGATTAGGACATCACCTCTTTGGAAGTGCTAACCTGTCTTTGAAAGGGAGGAATTAGAACACCTTAAATTCTCAGATTCCTACATATTCCCTCACTTCCTACGGTCACTGGCTTACCGTGCTCGCGTCTGCTTCTCTGTTCTATAGACAGTATTTTATCAATGCAAATCGAATCGCACCCCAGGGAGCCAGAGTACATGGCTGTGCTCGTGTGGAAGGCGGGTTCTGATCCCGATTCCGCGGCGCCTTTCCTAGGGGGCCCCGTCAGCCACAGGTTGCGAGGGCTGCTGCTCTGGGACAGCCCGGTTCTCCGAGGCCAAGGGGTGCGGGCGGCGTGGAACTGCCTGTGTACGGGACTGCAGCGCCCGCTCGGGCGATGGGATTACATAAAGGGAAACATTTAACAAGTCACAGGGGTGTCGATGCCACGGCTTCCTGAAACCAGGGGGCCTCTCCTGACGTTACCTGCTTCACAGGGGATTTGCCAGAAAGCAGCCCTCGCACCCTCTGCCTTCAGAGAGCAGCCCCGGCCTCCCGTGATCGGGCTGGGTATCAGCTGTACTGAGAAAGTTCCTTGGGATTTAGTTCAATTGCATTAATAATCGCTTGCTTACTGTGAATCTGATTCTGTGAATTACCAGAGCACAAAGGCAAATGAGGCATCGCTGCTGTTTCTGAGAAGTTATCAGTGCAGTTAGGGGCAAACAAAAACCAAACGCACGCTTTGAAATTGCTTCCTAACTTCACCACCGTCTGTGTATGTGGCAGGACTGCTTCTTCTGCGCTTGCTTGCGAGGTTGCAGGAGTCAGATGCTGCTGTCTCCTGAGTAACAAAGCTTCCCCCACTGGAAAATGTTCTCTTGGGGAACACAGCGGCATCCCCTGTGCTAGCAACTGAACTCTCAGCAAAAGAGCTTCACAGATTCTCCAGTGCTCAAATCTTCCCTTTCTAGGCCATTGCGCTTTCTCATTCATTCACAGGAGAGGGATCTACTGAGCAGTTCTTCTGGAGGCCCTGCTCCAGCTGTCGGGTGTACGGGTGGAGGTGGGGGCCATGGCCACAAGGAAAAGGCCACAACTTTGCTTTAATGGACCTGGCTTTCTAGTAGAAAGGGACAGGGACCTGGAAGACAAGGTTTCTGCTACTCTCTTCTTTCGCTTTGAATGCCCCCCCCCCATAGTGCTATTCCTGGTAGTTTGAAATCTACCCCAATTCGCGTTTCTATTTTCTGTGCTTTGATGTGTGTCCCTTTCCAGATGATTTTGTTACCCTCCCTGCATTTTAATTTCTGGAGCTCTCAGCCTGAGCATGCAGCACTCCCCTGGGGACAGCTGTGGAAAAGAGAGACACGGAGGCCAGGTTAGACTGAAGCCTGGCTGGCACGGGCAGGGGGCACCACAGAGCCGGGGGTGGGGGGGTGGGTCGGCCCAAAGCTACCGAGGATCTCTTCTTCAAGACTGTCACGCTGAGGCCTGGGGTTCAGCTCAGCGGCACAAGCTCCTGCCTGGCAAGTGCAAAGTCATGAGTTTGATCCCCAGGAGCAAAAAAAAAAAAAAAAAAGGATTGTCACAACACTGGCTTCCATCTAGTCACTGACTGAGTGAATGTCACATCCCACCTAATTAAATCATTAAACAATGATACGATTTTCCACCTTTGCTGGACTTTAAGAAACGATAGTGCAAATGATTTACTACACATAATTAGAGCACCTGTGGTAGAAAAAAATTATTGTTAACTAACTCATTTAAAATGTGAGTGTTCTGAAATGAAAAGGGGAACAAGGGAGTGGGAAGGGAAGGAATAAAGGAAGAAAAGAGATTAGAAGGAAAAACGGAAATGAAGCTTTTGTAAATAAGGGGATCTAGGGAGAGAAGGGGAATGGGGAAAAAAAGAGAAATCGATATATCATGTGCAGGCATAAATTTTCTATGATGAATGTGATCATTATGCATATCTGAAATGCACCAATACAATTAACTAAAAAAAATAATGAAGTGTGGCTTCAAAGCATGGGCCATGTGGGCTACCTCCGGGGTGTTGTCCAGGTGCCCAGGGCCCGGGCTATTGCTTGTTTCTGTGGCTGAGCCCCAGGGTGCAGGGCAGGGCGTGCCAGCTGAGGAGGCTGTGGTTGCAAAGGGGTCTCTGGGCACCTGCGCGCCTGGCCACCTGGACACCGAGGAGGTGCTCGCCCATTGCTGAGCCGCTGTGGCTGCCAGGGCGAGCCCTGTGGAAACGCGGACGTCCCTGACCTGGAAGCTCTGCTTCAGGTGCTCAGCTTCGCTGGTGTGAGTGAGCCATGGTCCACACGAACTGCGCTTTCAGGTCTGAACTCTGGTCTTGTCCAGGCTGAGATCTGGGCTGCTGGGCCGCACTGCAGGAACACAGGGAAAACCGAGGATACCTGTGAACTCGCTGGTAGCTGTGCTGTGCGCGAGGTTCTAGGCAACGCGAACATGAAGAGGGGCTGCGTCTCCCAGCAGGGTTCTTGGGGTCACCTGGCCCTCACTCTCACGATGGAGTTGGACCACTGCCCCTGATCACCAGGTCACATAGTGCTCTGTGCCCCAGTGAGAATCATCGTGCTTTGGATAGGCTAACGAACATTCCTGTTTCAGCTGCCCAGTGAAGCAACTCCTGGAAAGTTCCACTTTGCTCAGGACATGACCAGCGGATTTGAAGCTATTGTCATAATACAAAGGGCAAGCAAGAAAAAAAAGTGTATATTTAAACTAAAATAAATACCGGGGTGGCAGATCCCCAAGTGGCTGGTCTCCATGGTGGCAGGTCCCCGGATGGCAGGTCCCTGGATGGCAGGTCCCAGGGTGGCTCCATGGTGGCAGGTCCCTGGATGACCGGTCCCCGGGGTGGCTGGTCGCCATGGTGGCAGGTCTCTGGATGGCAGGTCCCCGGGGTGGCTGGTCTCCATGGTGGCAGGTCCCTGGATGGCAGGTCCCCGGGGTGGCTGGTCTCCATGGTGGCAGATTCCCAGGTGGCTGGTCTCCATGGTGGCAGACCCCAGGGTGGCTGGTCTCCATGGTGGCAGGTCTCTGGGTGGCAGGTCCCTGGGGTGGTTGGTCTCCATGGTGGCAGGTCCCTGGATGGCAGGTCCCGGGGGTGGCTGGTCTCCATGGTGGCAGATTCCCGGAGTGGCTGGTCTCCATGGTGGCCGGTCTCTGGATGGCAGGTCCCGGGGTGGCTGGTCTCCATGGTGGCAGGTCTCTGGATGGCAGGTCCCGGGGTGGTTGGTCTCCATGGTGGCAGGTCCCTGGATGGCAGGTTCTGGGGTGGTTGGTCTCCATGGTGACAGGTCCCAGGGTGGCTGGTCTCCATGGTGGCAGGTCGAGGGGTGGCAGTTTCCCAGGGTGGCAAGTGTCTAAGGCAAGTTGTGGTCCAGCTAAAGCACCCAGTCATTCTGGCCTTGGGTCTGGTGAATTTCTCCTTCTGGTTGCTTCCATACCTGGCTCTGTATGCAACACCCTTGTCAGCGTCCAGCACCTGAATTTTTCCGAGGCATTTCTTGGGGCCGCCTTCCCTCACTGTTGGCACCTCCTGGGCCATAGTGAAACTTCCCCTTCAATTCTTTTCTGGTGAATTTTGTTAGCAATATAATAATGCATATTCAAGTTAAGATGTTGCTTTCAACTTTTTGGCAGACTGGAATCTCAACATAAGTGGACTGGCACCCTCATAAGGATAAGCCCAGGTGTCTGTTTTTGGCATCTTGCAGATGAGATGTGACTCAATCATTTTACTTCTTTTTGGAGCAGGTGAGAATTTCATTTTCAGAATCTCAAACCTCTATTTGCTATGTCTTATGCCTCTGTTTGTCACATATCTGTAGTAAACTGACTTATGGATGTATAGTTAGATAAATTTCTAAAACAAGTATAATCCATTTAGAGAAATATTATTGGAAGAATTTCAGGGGATAAAGGAATGGAGATGGACAGGAAAATGTGACGCTTGATTGGACTGATAATCTCCAGTGACTTCTCATTAAGATTCATCGAGGTGAGAAGAATCCCTAGTGAAGCGTGAAGACCGTGTTCGCCTCTCAGCCGCCTGGGTCAATAGATTACATTAGGGTTTCCACCAGCTGCTTGGGACGAGACTGGGACAGCAGTGTTCATCTGCAACACAGAGCAGACTTCCAAGTTCTACTGTTTATGCATTGAGTTGTGAACTGTAAGATAGGGGCTGTGGCAATCGTGGACAGACACCAGGCAGCAGTGGCGAAGGCCAAAGATGAAGCCAAAGTTACAAAGGCCAAACAGACAGCCTGTATGAATCACATGGTGATTCTTATAACACAGTGTGTGGAAGTTGTGACAGAATGCTAAAGTTATGCTGGCGTGTGGGGCACCCAGCCTCACTCAGGTCTAAGACGCAGGCCGAGCAGAAAACTTGCATCTGTCTTACTAATACTGAACACAGAGGAAGGTTGTCAGGACATCTCTGAAAACGTGACTTCTAAAGAAAGAAAGAATTTGGACAGAGGTTTGGGGCATAAGAAAACAGCAAACTCTTTTGCGGTCTTTGTATTGCCAGCCCCTTTATTCCATTCTTTAAGTATTTTGACTCTTTTATTATTCATACCAAGAATACAAAGTAGACACTGTTGAAGCTCATTTTACTGATGAAAGTAAACAAAACACAGAAATTAAAAACCTTGGCCAAGCTGCATGGCTAATTAATCCCTACAGAACTAGGAGACAGGCAGCTGGACAAAGCGAAACAGTATGTCTGATCCTCTCAAGGCTGACTTTTCTCTCTTACTGCAAAACATAGCCAAAAGATTTCTGTTTGCTTGAGAAAAAATTAATAAACCTTTAGAGTGTGGTCCTAGCAGGTGCATTCAATATTAATGATATTAGAAAAAGGCATGAAGCAATCTTATCTGTTCAGAAAGACTGTATCAATCGTCATTTGCATACTGATAAATAGTATTGATGGTGTAAAGTGTTTGCCGTTAAAGAAACTGTTCCAGATTACAGAAGCACATGGTACACTAAGATGGATTGCTCATGACGAAGGGGGAAAATGCAAATCTCTCCTGAGGTGATATAACCAGGGGTGAAGCCATATTCTTTGTTTTCAGTTTACTAATTTATTAAATACAGATAGAACACACATTTCACCCTGTAAATAACTAAAATATTACCAGTAAAAAAGGAAAGTCTATTAAATAAATTCAGGAATTCAAAACAATGCTTATAAAATTTAGATGCATGGTAGAAGCTTAAAAAATTCTTTAGAAGTTTCATTTGGGGGTGTTACGGTTTGCGTTTGGTTTTCCCCCCGAAAGCATCATGTGGTCATGGGGGGTGGGCCTTTCAAAGGCAGCTGAGTCTAGCATTTGTGACTGGTTCATTGTCTAGGCTGGGATTGGCTGTGTGAGTGTTGCCCATGCCCAGGGGTGGAGCCAGCATACAATATAAGGGAGGGAAGGTGGTGTGCTTTCCCCTGTTGGCCTCCTTTGCTCTGGTGGCTTCTGGTGTCTGCCACAGCCAGCATGCTGACCCTCAGCCACGCTACCCTGCTTGGCATCCAGCTGAGTATGGACTGAAACCTCCAAAAACTATAAGCTAAATAAACCTTTCCTTCATTTTTGGCATCAGGTATTTTGTCTCAGCAATGAGAGAAAAGTAAGCAAGAAGGGGAATCTGTAAAGATTGTGTAGCATCAGTAATTATCAGACAAGATTGGGCATGTCCAGGGTGGTATGGCCATAGACAGCATTAATAATATCTACAAAAATGCTAAACTCATTTTGAAATTGAATGAGAGGTAACTTTTAAAAATTTACGTATTAAATGTGCTTGTATTCTCTAGAACTTGGGTTCAGGGTTCAGTTTATTTTAGTAAAAATTGTCCACATCTGGAATTTTGAAAAATCTAAAGCCATACAAATTACACACATATTTTGCCATGTTTCATGATTTGTTGTCAGTCTTCTCCTAATTAGATCCTAGGTGCCTTGAGAACAGGAGCAGTGCTTTATACCAGTGTGTGTTTCAGTGCCAATGCTTACACTCCTCGTGTGAAGTTGGCGTGTGTACCTAACTGATCTTTTTAAATACATGCCTGCAGCACTTAGTGACTGCATTTATCATAGCGTGATAGGCCTTCACTTTGTTACCTCCAGTCTTGCCCTCCCTCCATGCTTTGTGCAGCTCTTGGTCTCTTCCCACTTGAATCAGATCTGTCTCTGTGCCTCCTGTTACCTATTTTTTATTTTGCTCTTCATTTATAATTTGGGTTTCTCTTAAAAGAGAAACCTTGTGATATTTAAGCATGACTGTCTGATTTCTTTCACTTAATATTATGGCTTGAAGATGCATCAGTTTTCTGAACACAATTTTTTAAGGTTGTTGCTTTGCTTAAAATGTATGTGAAGCCACGCATAGTGGCACACACCTATAATCCCAGCACTCAGGAGGCTGAGACAAGAGGATCACCATGAGTTCAAGGCTTACCTGGGCTACATAATGAGTTCAAGTTCAGCCTAGACTACAGAGTGAGACCCTGTATCAAAACAACAACCACCACCACCACTACAACAGCAACGACAGGAAGAATGTGAAGTTTTTATTTTTATAGATAATTTACAAGTATGGATGTTTTGCTTTTAGGATTGTTGTGGTATGCCACATTTCTTGATAAGATTTAAGGTCTCCATATTTTTTAGTGTTTAGTGTTTTATTAGTACGTGTCTGCAGTCCATAATGAGTGCACTGCTCATGGGGGTTTGGTACATGTGCACTCAAACTTCTTCATTCTCTTCTCTTTCAATTTCCTTCCTCTCTCCCCTCTTCCTCCATCTCTTGGTCTCCTTTCCTTTTGAAAAAGGTCTATCACACTGTTCTATCTTTAATTTTTCTCTTTATGTACATTTTGGATTTCTCATATAAGAGAATACATGCAATGCAATATTAGAGCTTCCATGTGTGATTTATTATTATGGTCTCAAGATATATCCATTTTGGCTGGGCATGGTGGTGCATGCCTGTAATCCTAGCACCCTGGAGGCTGAGGCAGGAGGATTGTCATGAGTTTGAGGCAGGCCTGTGCTACAAAGTAAGTTCAAGGTGAGCCTGAACTGCGTAGTAAAACCCTGTCCCAAAATGACAAAAACCAAACAAACAACATTGTTGGTAGGAGTGTAGACTGGTACAACCATTGTGGAAATCAGTGTGGAGATTCCTCAAAAAACTAGGATTGGAGGTCCCATTCAATCTGGCTATTTCTCTTCTTTGTATTTTCCCAGAAGAATTGAAAATATCAAGCCACAGCAATATATGTGCACCCATGTTTTTAACAGCACAGTTTGTAATAGCTAGATCTTGGAAACAACCCAAATATCCACCACCCATGGAATGAATAAAAAAGATGTGGCATTTTTATACAATGGAATAATACTCAATCATAAAGAAGGATAAACTTGAGGCTGTTATAGGTAAATGGATGCAGCTCGAGACCAAACTCATAAGTGGAATAAGTCAGACTCACAAGTGCAGATGTCCTATTGTCTCCCTAGTGCAAAAACTAAAGAGTAAATAAGGTCCAAAATGTACAATACTGTGAAAGGGAAAGGGCAAGAAACTACTCAACAGGAAAGAAGAATTGGAATAGGGGAAAGGAGAAAGGGGAGAAGGAAAAAGATTGTATGTCTGTATATATTCATATATATATGTGCACAAGATAGGTTACTATACTACTAGTCTCTGTCAGCTCATCAACAAGAAGCATTTGTGCTTTCATTATTCAATTGTTTGATCATTTTTTCATGCCTATATTTTGTAATCTGAACAACTACTTTGAAGGTAACAATATGCAATATATGAATGTGTTAATCTCCTATTACTTTGTTTTGAAATTCTATATCATTGTTTTTCATTCTTTTTTTGTTTTTAAAATAAAAACATCCACTTTCCTATCACATATCAAAAGGATGTACTGAAGTGATTATTAAAATTTATACTTGCTGTTGATATGTTGAGTGTCAGTTACAAAGACTCATACAGAGACCAGAGCCTCTGGAATAATATCAGAGGTTACTTTGCAGTGTCTTGGTTTTTGGACAAATGATTCTTTATAGTCAATGTTTACTTTCTTTTTGAAAGAGAATTATTAGCCTCCTGCTTGGTTTTTGCTGAGATGAATCCTATTACAAAGAATAGCAAATAACTATAAAAGAGGCCCCAGTACTGTACAGGGTGATTTGAAAGATGTGCTTCAGCCAAAAGGTTGGTTTCAGCAGAACTTTGCATCTCCATGGAAACAGCACACCAGTGGCAGCACTGCTGGGACTCCACCCATCCTTATTGTTCTAATCCATGGATAACCTGGATCAGAATCCATCGTGGGGGACTGCAACTTGCAGTAAAAGGCAGGAATGGGTAAAACAGATGCTTACTTAGTCCCTGCTATTCCTCCGTGGAGGGGCTGCACTCCCCTGCTGACAGTCTGAATGCCAATCCAGAGCCACCTCCACTCTGCTCCTCTCGGATCCCCCTCAAGGCCCCTGCCTGGCCCAAAGCCAGGATGTGACAGCTCCCAGGTTGGCCAGTGGGAAATGCACCGTCCAAGCTGGGTAGCTTTCCTCAAATTGAGCAAATATTTCCCGCCCAAATGCTGACTAAGGTTGGAAGTGGAATCCTAAATGTCCAGAGGGAAACAGAAGCTGAAGATGGATTGGGGTGGTTTTCATCGCCTCATGAAGACTAACAGGATTCTGCAATGGCAACTCCAAAATACTTCACATTTTCTTATGACTAACAAGTGGTTTTGGTCAAATTACCAAAGATGTTTCAAGAGAAGAAATGACGTCCACCATTTTAGCTGCAGCACTAAGGTACGTCAGTCACGGGTCATGGGCTTGCACCTGCTGCCTTGCATGTTGCACTTTTCTTTTGATCTCTGCTGTTTCATCTCATGTACACTTGGCTCTTCACTGGGACAATGCTGATCGATAACCCATAAATTTGCATACTTATAAAGTAGGCATATCCAAATGTCTGTAAGCCAGACATATTGCAATAGTGAAGCTTATGTTATATGTTGAATAACGACAACTGGAATGTCAGGTACTACTTCTTGAATGTGGAACACCTTATTTGAAAAGTGTCCCTTTGCAGATGCAGTTAATAATCTTGAGATGAGGAGAACATCCTAGATTATCTCAGTGATCCCAAATACTATGAAAGTTGTTCATAGAGCCATATGCGAGCCATGACGCATGCACCTGTAAACCACCTCTCAGGACAATCATCACGAGTTTGGGGCCAGTCTGGACTGCATAGTGAAACCCTATCTTTAAAAAGAAAAGAAAAGAAAAATATAGAGGCAGAAGATTTTGCACAGAGACAAAAACAAAAAAACAAACAAACAAACAAAAAAAGGTAGAGATCAAAGGGATGTGGCTGCAGGCTCAGGAAAGCTGGATGGCATCAGAAGTAAAAGAAAAGAGGAACAGCTTTTTCCCTGCAGCTGCCAGAGAAACTCCAGATTACTGTATTTAATCCTAGAGTCGCAAGCTGTGGAAGAATGAATTTCTGTGACCAGTCGCCAAGTGTAAAGCTGTTCGGTATAGCAGGCACAGAAACCTAATGTGTCCATGGTATGTGGTAAGCATTGCTCTGTCAGAAACAAAACACAAAGTCCCACGAGGTCTGCAGAACACCGAGGATGCGGTTCGGGTCTTTCACAGGTAAAGAAGCGCAGGCGGTGAGAGGGCAGGTGCGTCGCACGGAGTCACGCTGAGGACCCGTGACGGAGCTGGGGCCTGAGCTCAGGCAGTCTGCGCCCAGAATGCACATCCTCAATCTCCGTGTCGTACTGCGCTTTGTAACAAGCGCAGGAGAAAACGCTCATCTTTTTAACCATCAAAGTCTAACAGCGGGATAAGGCCCATCTTGCGTGTTGAGACTGATTTTCACAACGTGCTGGTGACCTTACCCAGTTACTCAACTTGCGATATAAGGTGAGGAAGAGGAGTGAGCTCCGGGCTTTGGACTGACGATTCTTTGTTCTGTTCTCATATTTATTTCCCTCTCTGTATATAAGGGAATTCTATTGGTGTCTTTCCTCTCATACATTTTTTAGGTATCAGTCTTTTGAGTGTTTATTTCCATTGCATTTATCTTGTTGCTTACTTCGGCTGATGAAGTCTTTCCCAATAGATGGTAGTTCATCTTTTTATCCTATATCAAATCAGAGTTTTATGATAGCAAAAGTCATCCTTGCCAACATAGAAATTCTTCCAATTTTTCACAAAAAATGAATAAATTTTTGCAAGTATTTTAATAAGTGTACACAAATATGCCTTGAAGAGTGACATAAAATTACCCATTTACAAAGATCCACAGAAGGAAGTGGCACTAGCACGCGTTGACTGTGGCGGGGGATGTGATGAGAGGCAGTGAAGTCGGACGGAAAGCCAGTCACCCGTGGGTGGCCGCCTGGGTCTCCCGGCCTTCACACTCCTAAGAGTTAGACAGGCAAGTGATAGAGAATTGAAACACCATCAGGCATTTCACATTACTCTTTTTTGTCCATTTAGTAACGTAGATAAAACTGAACTCAAATTGAGATAAAAGGAAAGATAGTTCCTTTTCCTGGTGTGTTTTAGAGCATCTTTGGTTGTGGTATCCTCTTTTGCAGTTGTAATGTAGATTTGCCAGGGGGCAAATATTTTTCGAAAGAAATATTTTGAAATCCCATTTAATTTTAGTTAAATGGGAGTTTTATTCTAGGTGAAAAAAACTCACTTCTTGTAAGTAGGTTACATTTTATATTTGATAATACTTTTTATATTACAATTTGGCTGCATCTGAATATCCTCATATGTCAAATTTTTTAACATGGCTTTTTCCTTTTACTAATATTACATCTTTCACATCTAAGTTTAAACCAGTAGAATATTAATCTTACATTTACAATAGTGAGTAGCAAAATACATTTGTGTTTGCCATGTGAGTGCTTACACATAGCTGGAAATGATCCTGGTGACCGCCCGGTGCAGGACTCCTCAGGAAGTGCTGGCAGCAGCATCCAGGCACCTGGCCTGGGGGTGATGAAATGAGGAGAAATGAGCCCCATACCCCAGAGTCTTAGGATACGATTTGTCCTGTAGCTTCAGTACCTGACAGCCCGAGGGCGAGGAGCTAAAGCAGGCGATCTCACAGGGTCCTTCTTATCTTGGGCTGATTTCCTTCTCTCCTGGTACCTACGTCAAGCCCCGTGGGACCTTTGGCATCAGGGATACTGATTCTGAGACCCCGGTCTACCTTGTGCATCAGACTCCCAGTGCAGCTGCTGATGTTCTTAGGAGCCTAATTCCTCTCAGGCAGGGTCTTGAGACCACAGAAGAACAAATCTGTGACTAAAACCTTCTAAATCCATTCTCATAATGGAATGAGGATGTGTAGAGGGGAAAGCAAAGTTAGAAGGAATCTGTTCAAAAGAATGGAAATGCAAGGAGAAAATTGTACAAACAAAAACAGAAGTTTTGTAAGTTTTTTTAGTCTAGAATTTTCTAAAGTAGTGGTGAAACAATAATGTATATTGTGTTAGGAATGAAAAAGGGAATGTGTTTTTAAAAAAATTGCACTTGGTTTCAGGGTTATTTTGCACATAGAACATATTTCAGAGAAAGTAGTTTAAGAAAAGAAAAAGCAAAAAAACTTTACACAAACCATCTATAGAGTTTTCAGAAGAGCATCTTGGCATAAAGAATAAAAATTGAATGTCAAAATTCATAAATTTGGGAAGACATTAGGTATGGAATAAGCATATTTTAATATTGACATATTTTAACACAACAGGAGAAATAAAACACTTTTGAGTTGGAGGAGTCACAGAGAATAGCAGTATTTGGAGCTGGAAACACTATGTATTTGAACTCATCAGAGGTGTGAAATGTAGTCACTAGAACATAAGATTGAAAATAAGGGTATTTTTGTTGTGACTATAGGTTTACTCCAAATGCCTTGGTTTGCGATGTAGTATAAAAATCGATAACACAGACTATAGGTCGTTAAAATAATTAAATATATTTTTGTGAAAGACACATTTGGAAAAAGCAAACTCAAAATTCTGAGTAAAAGCAATTTATGGAAGTTATATTTTCTATGTGAACCAAGGAAAAGACAAGAATAAAGGAAATTGTAATCTACAAATGTTTTAAAGTTAGTAGTAAGGATATTAAAAATAAAATTCTTATTTCAATATTTAAATGGAAAAGAAATTATGAAATCTGTTCAGTAAATAATGATGGGCATAAGAAATAAATGCTTTAGATTCTTAGAAAAAAAGTAACATAGGTACTCTAAAACACTTAGAGCTTAACCCATAAGAAAAATGAATTATTCTCTAATGGATGTTTGTGATTTATCAAGAAAGAAGAAAAGGGCAAGAATACTAGTCCTGGTGAAGCATACAGTTTAGTGGGCAGAGAACAGCATTCAGTATAACAACGAAAGCAATCTGCAGCTTGTGAAGAAGACGCGATGCACTCCGTGAAACAAGCAGCGGCTGCCTGCGGAGTCTGCACGCAGGCGCAGACGCGGGGCCTCACAAAGTGTGCTTTGAACAGTGATCTGAGTAAAGCAAAGTCTCAGGCAAGCGAATATCCTTCAAAAGACTCTCCCACGCAGAGGGAATAGTTAAATTTAGATGTTCAGCCACTGTTTGGTGGTATTAGGAAGTAAAAGGAGGCTTTGGATAGAGTAAAGAAGAGAGCAGAATGATTTAGAAATTTAACGCACATGCCGGCAGTCAGACCTTGCCGAAGACTTGGGGTCTTTGACTTTCATTACACCCGAAGTGGGCTCAGTGTTTGGTTTTGGAGAGACCAGATTTGCCCCACATTCTGCAGGCTCACTGTAGCCTCATTTTAAAAACAAACGTGAGGGGCAGGGCTGGAATCCACAGCAGTTACTGCAGCAATGTAGACGTGAAGTGAGTCTGAAAGCCTGATCATTTGGGGTTTGAAAGAGAACAACTGGAGTTAGCAAACTTACAATGGAAGTTTAGAAGATTAAAAGGTTGAGGGAAATGGCAGAAATCTAGATGATAAAATCTTTCTTAGGGGAGGGGAGGGTGAGAGAAAGACAGGGTGGGAAGGTTGGAGTTTGATCAACATAAGACTGGTAGGACAGGTTTGGAGGAGAAAATTAGGAGTTAAATGCTGAATTTCTTGAGTTTGTGATATTTATTTTATATACGAGTTAGAGGCATTAATTAGTAAATTACCAGGCTAGAAGTGTAGCTCAGTGATGGATCACTTGTTTAGCATGAACAATGCCCTGGGGGCAATCCACAAATAAATAAATTAGCAAATTTTAGTTTTTGTCATATTTTAAAAGATGAAGCTCAATGAGATCACCAAGAGAATGTTCATGCAGAATGTTCATCAAGAACTAATATATCATGGTCACGAGAAAAAGAGGGGGAATCAAAAGGTGGGAAATTAGTTGAAAAACATTTCAAGACATCTTTGTGAAAATTATCTCAAGACTGGTTATTGACAGCTGGGTGTGTGACACACTTTGTAATCCCAGCACTTGGAAGGCTGAGGCAGGAGGATCGTTGCAAGTTCCAGACCAGCCTGGGCTATGAAGTGAGCTCAAGGCCAGCCTGAACTGCATAGTGAGACCCTGTCTCAAAAAGACAAGAACGAACAAAGGAAAAGATTAGCTATTGATGCTGTTCAGTATGCTGGACAAGCGTACTGAGGTTCCTTGACTCACTAGTATGGGAAGTACTTGACATGCTGGAGATCAGTTTGCATACAGAAGATTTGGAGCCCTGACCAGGCTGGGTTGAAGAGAGAGTAGCTGAACTCAGCAATTCTACTATGCAGATTCAAGGGGTGAAATGAGGATATTATTTAAGTATTTACAAACGGGATGTTTAGTCAACTATTATAACCAGTTAGCTATTAGAATGACACAGGAACTTTAAACGTATATTGCAATTAGAAGAGAGGAAAGAAAATTCCTAGAGGCATCTCTCTGGGAACATAAGAATGGACAGGATCCAGAACACAGTATGAAGGAAGCCAAGTACTAGGAGGAAGTGGAGAATGTGTGCAGACGCTGGAAGTGTCCTGAAAGACGGAAATTTCTCTTCCTAACACTTCAGCATTCTAGGTAAAGTAGCAACTGAAATCATCAACAAAATTTTAGGAAGAGAGAAAATATTCACGAGAGTCATTTCTTCTATAGAAATAAAACATAAACAGAGACAATATAGTTTTGCTTAAGAACCCAAAATTGTGAATAAGTATAAAATAAAAATTAATTATGTAAAATAAAAGTTTCACATAAAAGATAATAATGCACATATAGAAAAAGTGAAATCTGGAGGGTAAAGTAGACCATGGAAACACAAATATTTAAGAAACAGTATGAACTCACGACTATGCATACTTGTAGACTCAAGGCCAGCTCTATTTTCCAAGTAGAAATCATTAGGCATAGCCCACAAAAAATAAGTGTGCTTTTGATGGGTTACGTATGATGTAGGATTAAATCTGGTTATCGACAGACCTCTCTCGGTGATTATTAACTAATCCAACACTGTTGGATGGGCAGAAAGGCTAAGCTGTCAGGGAAAAGGGAGATAGCGATAAGTCTTGGGCCTGTTAGCTCTCTCTATGTATCACTAAGGCTGTTGAAACCTGTTTCATTCGGTTAATTTTCCTTCTCTTTCAAGTAATTAGATTGGAGAAGTACATTTTTCCAAATTCCAGCCTCTCAGCCTTTAAGCTTGATAGTGACACTAATTTATGCCTCCTGTTTTTAGTGTTTGCACCCATGCGGAGTTCAGGCCGTGGAGCAGAGCTGTGGAAGCTGCAGGGGAGAGGGGTGGAGAGCCGGTGGGGCGGGCGGGGGGGGGGAGGAGACTCCACAGCTATCTCTTAGGGTCATTTCAAAGGATGTTCCCAAAATTTTCTACTTTTTTGTTTGTTTCTTGGTTTAAATGGAAGCCTGTGGAGCTTTAAAATTCCGCCCTTAACCTGGACTCCACACATTCACAGCGGCCGCTGCGTCCAGCGAGCACTGGGCCTTGCGCGCTGCCGCATCGCTGCGCGGCTCCCCCGGTGAGCTCAGCACTCTGGCTGCGGGAGAGGCGGCAGCGGGGATTCAGGGGCTGGGCGGGGGGACGACAGGGGCGCGGACAGCCCCAGGGAGACAGAGCTCTGAGAGCGGCTCCGAAAGGGAGAAGGCAGCAAAAGTCCGGGAGGAGAGAGGCGCACAGTGAAAAGCCGGCAGTAGCGATCAGGCTGTGTTTTAAAAATTGCAGAATTTGAGTTGGGTGCTTGCAGAGGGTCCGTGAGTGTGACAGTAGGAAAATGGAGTAAAAAACAGCTAATTGGTTGAATTGTTTTCTTTGTGAAATGTGGAAATTATATTAGAGGTATATTTCAGGTAGGAGTGAGCCTCATATGATATATATTATATATTTATTATATTTTATATGTTTTCGATGATCCAGGGGGAGATGAGTAATACTTTCCTTCTTTCACATTGATTTACTGCATAAAAATCTGCCTGCCACCTGACTGTAAGTAATTTTGTTGGTAAGAACATCTTCAGTATTCCTGAGATATTCTTTATTATTGCTTTACTATATTGAACATACAGATGCCAGTTAGATCAGAAGCTTGAAAAATGAGTATCACAGGCAGAGAACAAGATGTAAATTTCAGCTCATTTCACAATGGACATATGGTTAGAATTGTGACACTATCTTTTGATAATAAAATTAGTTTTAACACCTGAAACAACCCTGGCCGTAGTGTGAACCTCTCACTCATGGATACCTATTATTTGCTAAGTACTATTACTGAAGGTAAACCAAAGCCAAGGTGAACATTACCTGAAATAATTTCAACTAGGAGAAAGTAAATGCGATTATTTGCTTGCCCATGAGAGTTATTTATGAACCAGAAAGGTATGATAAAGTGGTAGTGCAGAAGGGCCTGTCAGAATTAAGATATTTTAGATGGATACAATGTATGAGTATGTATAATAGAGTATGTAGAAGAACATACTCTATTCTCACTTCATTGTGTCTCAGTTTATTATGTCCACTGAAATTTAGAAGGGGCACTTTCCCCCTTCATATTAATTAGAAAGGAATTGAAACTAGAAAATTAGAAAATAGAAAAATTAGAAAAATACGACAACGGAAACTGATCAAAAGCCAAATATTACGTTCAAAATACTTTTTAAAGAATACTGAAGCCTTAGTGTAAGTAAGTCATCCTTTTGTTAACCCATCTCTCGCATTTAATGCACTTACTATAATAATACGGGTGGTCTCCTCACTAAGAAGAACTAAGCAACATGGTTACATCTGTTCCTTAATCGCGCAGGAGGAGTTGGGGTGTAAAGCGAAGTCGTGCTCATTCGGGACATTTGGAGAAATGTGCGTGTGTGACACTGCCCAGCTCCTGGAGCTCAGTTCTCTAACTGAGGCAGTGAAACCAACAGAAGCTGATGGTATCCAAAGCGACCCTGAGTAGCGCAGTGACAGAAGCCTGCAGATCAGATTCCCAGGCTGGGGAAGGGGTTAGCCTCAAGCTGGCTGGAGCAGCCTTCAGGGGTCCCCTAGCTGAGCGCAGACCCCCGCCCCTAATCAGGAAGGTGGGTCGCGAGGAATCCGCCTGGATCTTGGGAAGGAAGGGTGGAGTCACTGGAATGGAGACCTTAGATACGGAAGAGGACAGAAAGATGAGAAAAGACTGGGTGATGGGGTGAGAGGAACCAGATGAAAACAGTGGTTGGTTACAGTGCCTGAGCGCAGGCTTTCAGAAACCTGTGTTTCCCGCCAGAGTCCGGGTAAAAATCTCTGTCTATAAACGCATAACGAAAAGCCCCACCAAACCTCCTGTGATGGTTAGAGAGTATCTAGCAGCAGACAGCTTGAGAAACTGGCGATCTTAAATAAACACAAGGCTTTTTCTTTAATCTGTGCTTCTAAGTTTACAATACATTGTTTTCCCCTCTTACTGCTTCACCTCTAACAATGTTTACTTCATTTTGCCACAGTTTTCCCTCGTTGATTTTTCCCGGTCTCAAGTTTTTATTCCGGATTGTAAGCTGCAGGGCAAAGATGGTCAACTTTTCATTTTCCACAATGTTCAGTGCACTGTATCCTAGAGACTAAAGAAAATAATGGAAAATGAAGAAGCAAACCAAGAGAACCAAATTCCCCTTTCCAAGGAACCAGAGATGATTACTGCATAACAAAAGTAAAAAATTATTTAATTCATTAACTTAATGTAAACATATTTTATTTGCTATAAAATGGAAAGATTGATTATTGGAATACATACTGCATACTTGACAAGGAAAAGTACAAACGTCGTGAGCAAGCTCGGGGGCAGATTTCCTAACTGAATTTGGGTGCTGCATGAGTCAGATGAATGAAAAGCTACAGACCAGACGGGAGATGTCTTTGCCCAGCGGCTGGAGCTGTTCAGGTCTGTAGTTCGCCATTCTTCCTGCCCCTAACACACGTAGCAGCTACACACTGTGGAGGGCAGATTTAAGCACAGAATGCTTGGCCACACAGAATATGCTGCTGCTTTTATGATTCCAGAATAAGCTGTGCCCCCAAACTGCAAATGCCGTCATATTAAAGCACTTGTCACTCGGATTTGCTGAAACAATAGCTTTCGCCAGAATTCGCTCTTTCTGCAAGTGATAGCCTTTTAGGAGTTCACACGAATGGATTTATTAGCTTTCACACTGAATAAACAACCAGAGCTCACCATGCAGATCGGCCCCAGAAGCTGTTATTGAGGATATATTTCCAGCTTTTATGGCAACATCCTTTACTTTTATGTTCTCCCCTCTCTCAAGTTGATAAATTGAGTTTTGTTTAAAAATTACAAAAAAATACAACAGAATGAAGCAAGACAGTTTCTTATGTTTTTTTAAAACCCTACTCTTCGTGTTTCTTTAGTTTTAATGAATACAAACTTTTACAGGAGCAGACGTTTTCATGGGAATGTTGCTAGCAATGGGGATTCAACGGGGATGGATCACGGCATTTTCAGGAATTACTAAGGGATGTGAATTTAAATGTCATTTAGGAGATGTAGCTTCCATGTAACTCCTCTGCCCAGCGGGTGTTTTCTCACTTGTTTTTTCTTTTGAGGGGGGTGGTTGATGTTCTTCAGAAATATACAAGCATATAAAACTTTTATATTTTAAGAGCACACTGTTTTGTCAATTAAAAAACTGTTTCGTGAACAAAAATGCTTTTAAAAAACAGGGAAGACCTTCATAAGCAGAGAGAAGAGGGGATAAATGAAAAGCAAGGAATAGAGGATAGAAACTGAGCTTTCTCGGGACACAGCAACAGATACTCAGCCTGAAACGGGAGCGACTGCCGACTCCGCGACGCTTACGTCTCACTCGTGACTGAAGCCGGCGCAGCGTTGTGAAAGCCTCGCATTGCAACACTGCTGGTGTAAGTGGATTCCACCTTTCTTTGCATTTATGTTTACTTTTGGAGAATAGGATCTGGGAAACTCAGGACGTGGACGGTTCCCTCCACAGGATGCCTGTCCTGTCGTACCTTGACTACCTGCGTGGGACCACCTTGCCCCTGAAGCAGACAGGTATTCCATGACGGCGAGGAAGGAAGAGCACTAATGTTTAAATTTCCTTGCAGTATGATTCAGCAAGTGATGATAACCATTTTATGGATTTTTTAGTCCACAAAGTATTTTGCTTAAATCAGTACATTGCACTTTGCTATGGTTAAAATCAGATTACAAAAGCTAAGGGATTTTGATGTCTTTTCTCCTGTCTCTGTTCTACTGCCACAATCCAGGATTCTAGCAATACCTGATCCCCACTAGATCACCAGTCCTTCCGTTTTCAGGGCAACCTCAACGAGGCAGGATCAGAACAGAAGATAAGGAAAATTAAAAGCTGTCTGTAAAGTGAGTGATCTGGAACCAGTGCTACAGAATCAAGATGTTTCCATAGTGGCGTTACTTAATCAGCAGCTTCTCTACAAGCACTGCCATCAGTGTCTGCCTTCCCATTGGTCTCAGAGACGCAGGGGAGCGGAAATGAAGTGTAAGGAGAGGCAGAGGACGTCTCCTCCCACCTAAGAAACGACTCTCCACAGTGCGAGCCAGGGACCCACAGGCTCATGCCTCTGAATCAGTAAGCTGAGCACAGCGGGAAGCTGTCCGTGTGACACATTTACACTTTACATGGCTTGGAGCAAACATTTTCTTGGTTGTAGAGATTATACATATTATCTCTCTATGTATATAATGTGGATATATGCATGTGTGCGTGTGCCTGCTATGGAATATAGCATTTTTCTGTTGCATATTTTCTCAGGCTTTGTAAATGTACAGCGAAAAATTAGTTGATTCCATGTAGAATTTTCCTATTAGAACACAATGCAATGCATTTTATTCTTATTAACTCAGAAACTTGCAGAATAACCCTGTGTGTGATTTCTTCTTAAATCTCTATTTTAGAAATTAGGTAGCAGAGGTACTGGGAGCAGCACTGACAAAGCCAGTCCTGTGCAGTGAGGTGAAGCATGGGGGTGATGGTTCAGCCAGGCTGGAATTAAAATAGGGGGATTTCCTGATGTGCGGAATCACCACTACGTCATGTGCACACGTGTGTATGTGAACTCATGTCAATGCACACACATATACATACACTTCCTAGGGCATTTGTATGAGTTAGTATGCTTAGTAATACCTAATTTTCTTTTGAATCTTAAACATACTTCAAATCAAAAACATGAGGTAAAGTAGAAGGACAAGGGGCTAATGAGATAAAGTAGGTATTGGTCTAATTTTATTTAAAATTTGCTTTTTGAAAACTGTTGGAAGAGTCTGAGCACAGGAAGAGCTGGTGCAGAACTCAGGAGCCCATGTGGGTATGAGCCCAGGGCTACTCCTGGATGCTGGATTTCTGTGGACTCTTTCCAGGGATTCTTTCCAGATTCTTGGTGTCCTGAGCAAAGAATTAGACAAGAGACATGAAAAAGTAGTTGAGATTTTGCATTTATTAAAGGCAGGAAAAGAAGTATGCTCTTCAGAGAGAGACTGATGAGAAAGCTCACAGTGATCCTCAGGTTAGTGGCAGACATCTTGTGTATCCCTGATTCTTCCAGCTGATGTCAGAGCTGGGCCACCCTATCAAAAGCCTGCTTGATTTCGTCCCAAGGGGAACTGAAGATAGCACTTTCCGATTGGCCCCAGGTGCAGGGCGTGGGAACTGCTTTCTGTGCATGTGTCCTGGATCCCTATGACTGACAGGTCACGCCCGCTGGCCAAGCCAGTTGGCCTCCTTTAATCTCCTGCATCAGCCATGCTGCCCAGCTTGTCAGCTTCCAGGGCACTGGCACTGAGCCTCCAGGTTGGTGCTAAAGTTGGTACAACTTTGCTTATATGAGTACTTTCTCCAGGATGTGAAAAGGAATTGCGTTTGTTTATTTATACCAATAATTGTTTAAATTTTACAAAATATATGAAGTGTGACTGAAACATAGGGTGAATGTTTAAAAACTTCCTGGAAATCCTCCCTCTCACTTCAGACACTTAATTCCATCATTCTTCCACTTTCCGGAGCAGGTTTGGAAGTCTTCTTTCATAAGTGGCTTTGGTTGCATTGCCCTAACTGTTTTAATGTCCCGAACTGATTCAAAACATTTGCTTTCTGTGTCATTTTGACTTTGGGGAAGAGCAAGAGTTTACACAGCTCCAGATGCAGTGAGCTGGGTGTATGCAGAAGTGCTGTGCTGTTTCTGTGGCTGAGTCCGTCTTTCTGTTGGACAGCGTGCAGCAGCATCAGTTGTCAGATTTTTATACTGAATTATAAAGACACTCAGGAAAGAGGACGTTAGAGCTGCTTCAGAAAGTGGCAGGAATGTTGTGGTAAGTGCTTGAATTGAGGGGAGGATTTTGAGGATTGATGGCAATGTCTTTCTTACTGTCATATTTTTTTAAATTAAGCATTCATTCCATATTTTAAGGACCCCTGGACAATAAGGGACTTAAACTAAGACTTCTAATATCCCAAAAGATTAAACCAAGATTTTGTTAACCAAGGACCTGTCAGGAAGGACAGAAATCACACTATGGGTTTGAGATGAAGAAATTCAACAGCAAATTCATGGTACAGATAATGAAGGGGCAAAGCGCATATAGGCGGCCCGCAAATGGAAAGGAGAGGTTGACAGAGGCACAGACTGTAAAGCAGCCCTGCAGGGTGGGAGGGCAGACCCCAGCGTGGGGTGAGCAACTTTTGCTGCAGACGCCAGGAAGGGGAAAGGGATTGGAGGCTGGAACTGACTTCCACTGCGTGTGAAGCAATTGTGGAGGCAACAGTGAGGAAGCGAGGGGTGGTGACGCGAGGAGCAAGCGCACACACTGGCGAGCATTGGCCCTGTTGTCAGAATGCAAGCTGCAACCACATGTTTATTATTGAAATAAAATTGATTTATTGAATTCTCTAAAATAGTAGAAAAAAGTAACAAAAAGAAAATCTTTTGTTTTTAATGTATGCGGAAGGAAAGCTCAATATTGCAATTCTAAGCAAACTGGAAAGTTAAATTTAAAGTGACAATAGCAGTGAGACAGGACATTAGAACATGCTGCTGCTGGCTGAGGAAATAGGCCTGACCTGTTAACTGCAAAATTCCAAGACACAGGAGCCGAACAGTTGCCAAAGGCCTCACATGGACTTCGCTCGAGAACAGCAGGTTTCCAATACACTTCCTGGACCTGGTGTCGGCCCGAGAGTGGACGATACTAAAGGATGTCCACACTGAGCTCTTGCCACTGAGTTTGCTGTTGCGTGGTGGCCACCCTCATGCTGCAGGGTGAGCTTCTTTTTCTACTTTTACTTGGCCCAAGCTCACTGTACACAAACACTTTCTCCTCTTACCCTTGATAAAAGTTTGCTACCGTCTGTGCTTGTCTTGACCACGGCTATGTCCAGAACAGAAAGATCCTAGAGACCATCTCCAGAAGGAGCCTCCAGCAGCCCAAAGCCAGTGTAACAGCTGTTGGTAACTTGGTAGCCTGCCTGAGTAGCTGCTTACTTGCTTTACTTCTCTTCACACTCAAAGTATCGTCTGATCCCCAGATGGACTTTTCTTTCTCCAGGTGTTATCTCATCCTGGTTGGATTCATTTTGGTTTGTCACATAAATCAGCCATGTGGGTTCTGCCATCTTCCTTCTTCTCTGGCAGCATGGGAACTGGAAAACCTCACCCTTGTGGATAAGTACTGAGCTTCTGATTGTAAGGAACATGTGGCCTTCTTTTCTGTTTTCTTTTGAATTAGACTAGCTCCCTTCATTGTTTCTTCTAACAAAATGCAAATAATTTAGAAACATATGCCTGATGGCCTGAGTAGAACAAAAGAACAGCTAGTAAATCTTAAGTGACTGAGTCAAAGGAGAGCCATCCTTGGTCTTAGGATTTTTTCTTTAAAAAAGTGTCTCCATCTCTACTACCCCAAACAAAGTACCAAAAATTTTACTATCAGGAGTAAGTGCAAGAGATATTGCTTCTCAAGTGGCTGCATCCTGCTTAACCAGAGCCTACAAGCGGCTCAGCAGTAGCTAAGGAGAGCCTGGCGGGGGAGATTGCAAGCTGACCTTGTGGGAGTTTAGGTAGACTCATCAAGTGGCTCAACCCCCTCCCTAAGGAGTGGACAGACCCCAGTGTGCAGAGAAAAAGCCCTCAGTAGAGCTTTCTTCTATGCTTCTACGAAAGATGCTGGCATCATCCTAGCTTTGGACAGAGATGTCTGTCTAGTAAACACTTGAGTCTCACAAGGACCACTTTCTGTGCTCAAGCTGGGTCTTCCCCACATGAGACGGCATCATAAGGACCTCAGACCTAGGAAAGCCATCAGTTGACTCAAAATGATGCTTCTGTGGAAGACACCAGCATCATCCTAGCTTACTGAGATGCCTGTCTAATGAATTCTTACAAAGGATGCTTTGTTGGCTCATTTGGCATTCTCCTTCTGCATGGGATACCATTATAAGGACCAGAGATCTAGTTTGTGTGTCTCTCCCTCTCTCTTGGCCCCAAGATGAGTCATGGGAAACTGTATAACCCTCTACCCAAAGATGTCACGAACTTTACCTAGGATGAATCCTTGATGAGTAGGAAAGATCTGACCCACCCAATTTGAAAAGGAACAGCTTATCTATTATTTAAATGTGTTTGGGGTTCACTATGAACAAGGAAATGGTGAGAGATGGCTATAGGATGGAAGTTTAAATCATGAGCTTCTTTTTCAGTTAGATCATTTTGACTTAAAACAGAAAGTAGAGTGAAATCAATTATGTTCAGGCTTTTGTGATTTTTTACCTCAGAAAAGCTGAGAAACCATGGTATTTAGAGTGGCCTCCAAGGAAAAAAGAGCCACAGTTGATGATTCCCAGGTCCTCACCTGTCTCAGAGGGGGATTGTGAGTGTCTCCCATCTGTTTAATGAAGATACTTCAGATTGGGCCACAGACACCTATCACCCAGTTGCTGGATGCGACTTTTACTGTGTTCAACAACTGGGATATGGAGCAGGGTCAAAAGAGAAAAGGCTAAAATTATGTCCTTCTCCGGAAAATCTTCTCCTAAATTTACAGTCATGGTTGGGGTTGATGGGACCCCTAGTTGGAGATTCTTGACTACTGCTTTAATGCGTCAATTTGCAGAACAAATGTTTAGCCAGGAGAATCTAATTGTTCCACAGCGACCTACTGTCTT
This sequence comes from Dasyprocta punctata, assembly GCA_004363535.1. Taxonomy (NCBI): domain Eukaryota; kingdom Metazoa; phylum Chordata; class Mammalia; order Rodentia; family Dasyproctidae; genus Dasyprocta; species Dasyprocta punctata. The sequence goes on from RJWM01011507.1 coordinate 47,250, forward strand.
GCTAGGAAGAGGTTTACTAGCAAAACTGGGGGCAATTATCAAATTCCTGCAAAGGTCAAAATGGACTGTACCTATTGTGACTACTACGCCAAGTCTCCCTGACTCAATTAGCCAACAGGTGGATACTGCTCTATGATATAAAAAGATACTTGACTTAAGAAAACCCTTTTTCTTCTAAATGTTAGAAAAGAGAGGAATTGCTTTGGTTGTCTTGACTCAAAGGCTAGGATAAGAACTCTGCCTGGTGGCACACTTTTCAAAAAGTTAGATGGAGAGGATACTGAATAGCCACCTTGCCTGAGAGCAATAGCAACTGCAGCTATGCTAACAGAGGAAGCTGCAAAATTACTTTAGGGCAGAAGTTATAATTTTGACTCCCCATTAGGTCAGAGTGATTCTTGAGACCAAAGATTACTTGCAGTCAATGGGAATGGTTTACCAAGTATCAGGTCACTCTCTTAGGTTATTATAATATGTGCTTTACTATTAAGCCTGCCTCACTGATGCCTTCAGACTCAGAAGTTAGACACTGTTGTAAACAAGTGATCTCAGAGACCTGTGCAAGCAGGCCAGACATCAGTGACCTGCTCCTCTGAGTTCCTAAGGAGGTATGGTTCACTGATGGAAGTAGCTTTGTCCAAGAAGGACATCAAAAGGTAGGTTTGTGCAGTCATCTGTTCACAACAGGTCATTGAAACTAAACCTTTTCCTCAGGGACTTGGCTCAAAAAAAGCGGAACTAGTAGTTATTACTTAGGCATTGATACTAGGAAAAGGCAAGAAACTGTACTTACACAGACTCCAAATATTCTTTCAGGTGCTACATATCCATGCAATAATTTAGAAAGAAGGAGATTGTTGACTAATAACAATCATCGATGAAACAAGCAGGAAATTCTACAACTCTTAGAGGTAGCCTATCTTCCCAAGTAGGTTGCCATCATTCATTGCAAGGGATCCCAAAGAAACATGTCTAAAGCCTTCTTGGGAAATCAATGGCTAATAGGTAGGCAAGAAAGGCAGCCAAATACTCCCTCAGGACTCTAGCCTTATTACCAGTTCCTAAGGAACCATTCTGGTACTTCCTCAAGGAGTGCACCGACGAGCTATAAAAACTTAACAAGAGAAATGGTCACTAAAATTTTCATTACACTAAGAAGAGAGCTATTTCTGAGAACCTCTGGAAAGGCTGAGGCACTTTTCTAAAATGTAAGACTCCAACATTGCTCTGGGTGCTGATAACTAGTCTCATGAATAACCCTGATTCATCACAGCTTAAAGAGGAGCCTGTATCAAGGCTTCTGTTTTGAGTATTAGTGGATAATATTGTTGAGGCAATGGATTGCAGGTTCTTGATGATTTATCTAACCACTCCCTTTGCCATAATTTGCCCTCCACAAGATGTGTGGAAATCTGACCTGCTTCTCTTATTTGGGTTCTACATCCCTGAGATTACAGTAGTTTCTTTCTTTCTCCCTTTGATCAGACAGCTCAATAAATACTAACTCTCTTTTTGTATTGTCTTCTGCATGGACTTCGTATCAGATCTCGAGCAGGTTTTCAGTCAGACGGCCTGGACCTGATGTCAGCTTGAGATGCGGATGATACCAAAAGGACTGTCAGCACTGAGCTCTTGTCACTGTGTTCGCTCTTACATGGCCCAAACTCACTCCGTGAAGTGTGCTTCTTTTCCTACCTTTAATAAAAGCTTGCTACTATTTGCACTTGTCTTGACCAGTTCTTTACTGAGGACATAAATACTGTAGATACCACCTCCATGTGGCTGAGGCAGGAGGATGCTGCAAATTGTAGACCAACCTGGCCTACATAGTGAGTTCAAGGCCAGTCTGAACTACATAGCGAGACCAGGTCTCGGGGGAAAAAAAAAATCCTCTAGAAGGAGACGCCAGCACCCTAAGACCCAGTAATACTTATAGTGCAGTAATTAGTGTAGTAATTAGGCTGCTTCCTATGTGTGAGGATTAAGACACATTAGCAAAAATATCATTATATCATTGTGAAAGCAGACATATCTAAGTTATTACTAATGCTGAAGGCTCTGTTGCATCCTGGGGATAACACTTACATAACTTTCCTGTTTGAGTAACGGCTCTCCAGTATATGCCTTCAAGTACCTCTGTTTATTAAAATTTTAATGTGGGAATTGATACTATGCTTTAAAATACAAAATGGATAAAAACATTTTTGTTTAATCCGAATATTGTTTACAAATATTCCCAAAAACTCTTACTAGAAAACTAAATGTTTCCTAATGTTTTTTACTGCTGGTCTACACTGTGATCATGAAGAAAAATAAAACAACGCACTGCTCAGTTTTCCCATATGTTTGGTATCTGTGCTTGCAAAGCGAGCACTAGCCATATATTTGGAGGGAATAGTTTTATAGAAACACTGGTGTAGATCACATAACCGGTGCCACAGGATCCCCCTCCTCCATGGACCTGAACGTGGGCAATACCCTGGGGCCAGTCCTCCAATAGGAGAAGAAGCATAAATAAGAATAGCAAAGACCTAGGGAATTCTGGAAGCACCAGGCCCGAGCACGCACACGTCAGTCACAGTGCCCTGACCTACAGCAGCCTTTTCACTAATGGGACTGCATTAGTGGAGCATCCGTGTGACCTGCATGGCGTGCTTGTAACTATAACAGAGTGAGTCTTGGGAAAGTCGTGTGCACTGGATACCACTGAGACGATGCAAGTGTAACCAGAAAGATCCAACCAGAAACACCATAGGTGGGATGCACATTTTCTTTAAATCTAAAAGCCTAACTGGCATTCACTTGACACCAGCCCTTCTCTCCCCACTCATAACAGTTTTGTGTGTGATGGGAGGAACCCACTCACTCTGAGTTCACCTGCCCCTGGTAACATCAATAAATGTGGTTACTTTTTCTTTTACTATGATGTGCATAACTTGCAATACTTTGCTCACTGTGCAGAATTTGAAGTCCACCTCTCAGGAACCTGTCTGTTAGTTTGTGCCTGTGTCCCCCCAAAGCTTCTCGAAGTCACAGAGCCTTTCTGAGGTGGCTGAATCTAGAGTGTGTGATTGATTCATACTGCAATGCTTAGATGAAGAGTGGGTGATTGCTGGACCAGTGCACTGCTTGGATTGGCACTGCCCCCATCCCAGTAGACTGGATATAACGCAAGGGACAGAAAGAGGTTTCTCTCTCTTGCTGCTTTTGCTGTCTTCCACAGCCATGAACTGTTGCCCTCTGCCATGTGCCACCCTGCCTTGGAGTCAGCCAATTGTGAACTGAAACCTCTAGAAACCGTGAGCCAGATAAACTTTTCCCCTTTAACTTTGGGTGTCAGGTGTTCTGTCTCAACAATGAGAGAAAGATAACTAAGACACCATCACATACTTTATCAATACTAGCCTGGTGGGGTAGTACACACCTGTTGTAGTCAGGGGTTATAGGGAGAACAACTGCATACAGGACATGGAATTTATAATACTGTTTTATGATGGTTACCCAGAGTTAAACACTAAAAAGTGCAGAAAATCTGTCCACAATACTAAAGACCCAGAATATTGGGCCAAGGGCCTGGATCCCACAGCAATGTCCTCCATGACTCCAGCTGAAGACCCAGAACCTATGACAATGCCTCCTACAAAACCAACTGGAGGTCTAAGAGCCCACGATAAGGACTCATGCCAGTCTGTTTTACAGATCTGTGCTGGGAAGACCCAAAGGTCAGTGGTGGAAGCTAGAAAGTCTGTGCCAGTGAGGTGAAGGAGCTGTGCCAGTAAGTTGATTGCTCTACACTGGAGCCAAGAAGCCACACTCAAAATAAGGAGTAGGGCTGCCCTGAAAAGTACCACAGCCATCCTCAGCAACAGTGAGGTCCCAAGCTCCTCCGATGATGAGAAGAGTTGAATACATGTCTGGAAGACCAGTATGACAAGCTTCTCCTGGAGATTAAGCAGCACACATCTTCCCCTCTGGAGTCAGGTAGTGATGCTCATTGTGAGGAGCAGAGCTCCCCTAAAGTGAACCACAGCCACTGTCATCGACAAGTTCCCAAGCTCCTCTAATGATAATGGCCGAATCTATATCGGGGAACCCAGCATGACCAGCTCCTCCAGGAGAACCAATGGCTTGAAACAGCAACACTTAGGAGAACCCACAATGCCTCACTCTTCTTCTCCAAGTCTCTATTTAAGCTGGCAACTTTCCCCAGGTGGGCCATCTACACTCAGCACCATGCCAATTTGATTCAGCTGGTGTTAAGTTGACCACCAGTTTTTAATCCATAACAACACCTATACTCCCCAACACTCAGGAGCCTGAGGCAAGAAGGTTGCTGTACGTTTGAGGTCACCCTGAACTACAGAGTGAGAGCCTATGTCAAAAAGTTATAGAATATAAAAATTTTGTATAAATATAATTTATGAGGTTAGTCAATTAGTTTTATTAAACTCATTAGGTTATACTTACTTTAAAGTCCTTATTTAGTGTCTCCAAAACAAGTGGGAACATAACTGCTACTAATTAAGACTTAGACTTTACATGAAGAACCATTTTCAGAGGAGACCAGTAATTGACACCTGTATTCCCTGGGTACCTCCTGTGCCAACTGAGAGACAGAGGCTAAAACACGTGCAGGTGGAGATAACAGTGTCTGTATCATTAGCAACATAGGCACAGGTGGCCAGTTGTAATCACAGACTCAATCACAAAGATCTAACATTTGAAAACAAAAGACTCACGTCTCTATGATCATATGCAAATTCTATTTTCTTGATATAATTCCTTAAACTACACAGCTAAGAACTAGTTACATAGCATTTACAAGGTATTGTACATTATATGTATTATAGAAGTGATTTAAAGTACATAAAAGGATATAGGTAGGCTATATGCAAATATTGTAAAATTTTATGTAAGGGCCATGAGTTTTGGCAAATCTGATATTCAGGGTGGGTCTGTGAACCAATCCCCACACACACTGTGCAATGACTGCCTATGAACATGGATTTCATACAGAACAATAGAGACACTCTGTCTGTCCTTTTAGTTGCAGAATTTTGCTGACCCCAGTAGGGATGAAAACTACCCTTTTAAAATTTATGGTGGAGAAATGTTGACAGCAAAAACAAGCAGAGTAAGTATTTTCAAAAAAAATTTGTTTTTATTCATGAAAGCAGCAAGAATACTGGGGGAAAAAAGACATTTTCAAAATCAATTTTTGGGCCTTTGGAAATTTGTCAAAAGTTTTTAGCAATCCAGTTGGCACTTATTCAAGAAAAGCAGCTGAATCATGGAAAAAACAAAACAAATAAACAGTAGGCTTGATATTTTTAACTTGCCCTTTTCCCAACATTTCCTCCACAATGCTATGTTTGCCTTGAGAACCAGTGGTCCACAATCGCAACCTGCTATCCCCCAGAGGACCTAAGACGGTATTGGAGTCCTTCAGAATCCCATTTCTAGAGACATTTCATTACTTGACTTCTTCACCATTCTCGAAGCGCTCTGTTCACAAGGATATTTTTGCTAAACCACTGAGACTTGTTCATTGTGAGTAGGCTTTTCAGTGGGATTTTTCACAAAAACAACAGAAAATTTTTGAATACTTCAGCTACCTAAAGGTGTAGACTACAGGATCAAAGAACAATAGTCTATCCAAATGTTTCAAGGAAAGAGAAGGGGAGTTAAATGTCCAAAACAAGCTTTAGATCACTGATACATTCCTGGAAATTTAGAAGATCCTGAGAATACTCTAGCTGGGGTCAGGCAGTGAGGTGGTCAAGTACAACAATGACCCATACCAAAAACAGCAAGTGAGTAAGTTCATGCAGTGCAGGGCTGCAAAATGAAGGGAAGAGCGGTCCCAGCGCCCTCTGTCCGGTTTCCCCCATGGATGGCTCTGGAAGAAGCCTGTGGGTCCACACAGGGCACGGTGGGAGCTGGCAGCACAGCTCACTGGTCAGATGGGGAGTGTGGCTCAGCCCCGTCGGGGACACCGCAGTCTAGCAGGAAGGAAGCCCAGGGGTGCCGATCGGGAGGCCTTTGTGTGGACAGCCTGGCCCGGGAACACTCACACCGGGCAGCGTGGTCTGTGGACAGAGGCGCAGCGAACCCCCTGCACATTTCTTGCAGAATTTTTTGATGTGTTCATAGGAGTTTTAATATTTTATTCAAGCAGAATATTATAAACAGCAAGATGTCAAACATGCAAAAACTGGTTCCTTCTAAGTAAAAGAGGGGAAAAAAAGGTATTTTGAGAGAAACAGTATGGTCCATTAAAGTACAGGCATTTATTTCCTAGGAAGCTTTTTCTGGATGGAACTCCACCCACCTGCTGATCAAAGACAAAACTTGTCCCTGTGTCATCCAGCCCTGGTCAACACCATGCCCTTGGGTTCTGTGCAGTGCCCACAGCCACCCACCAACTCCAAGTCCATTCTGTGTTTGTTCCCCTGGGCACAGGCAGCAGAGTCGCCGACCAGCCACCTGACCTGATTGCCCAGGAGATGAGGCAAGTGCCTGAAAGTCAGCATCCCCAGGCAGGAGAAACGAACCCAGCCAGCAGAGCTCTGCTCAAGAAGAGCCTACTGTGATTTAAAACCATGAAATCAGTGTGGGTTTTTACTCTGAAAATGACTTCTTCACGGCAGGTTAGAGGTGGAATAGAAAGTGCACTGCTTGTTACATTGTCAGAGAATTTTTAAGCAGACACTATTCTGGGGAGGGGCTAATTGCTTAACTCCGAGCCACAGAACAACTCTACTTCAGGATTTCCAGTGTTACCCTCGCACACCCACTGGGTCAGAGGCAGCCGTGGGAGACAGCCAAGAGAGGATGTAGGCTGGACATAAACTCCCTATAAAGTTCAAGCTCAGAACAAGAAGGCCACAAGCCCAGCTATTTGTGCTGAAAAAACAGACCCAGTAAATGTGTCTTTCAGAGGCGTCTAGATCTGAAAGTGATGGCATGAAGCCTGGAAGTCTGCTTGAACCCTCATTCACATTTCTTTACATCTGAAAGAGGCCAGTGTCCTGATTGCCGTCCCAATCTACCAAATGAATGAGAATGTGCCTCGGCATGGACAGTCGCCACAGTCTGGAGTGTGTGGAGAGACAGGTGTCTGGAGGAGAGCGGGGACACCTCACAGTTCCACAGGTGATAAAGCAAGGTAGAGAAACTGATGACATGCTGGATCCCAAGACTGGGATGCTAGAAAGAAACCACTTACTCAAAAATACACAGAATCTTTTTTGTCATTCAATTGTGTTATTTCTCATTCTTTTATTGGTTTTGGGTTTGTTCTTTTTCTTTTTTCTCCCTTTGATGCCTTTTTTCCTCTTATTTTTCTCTTTTTCTTTCCCTTCCTTTGCTTTTTTCTTTCTCTTTTTCCTTGTCTATTCTGTTACTTCTATCTAGTACTATTAATTTCATTTTACTCCTCACTTGAATATCTCAATTTTCTCTCCTCTTTCTCATTTTTTTGGTTACTTTTTCAAATTCTACCTTTTATTCATTCACTGATTCCCTTCCACTTTGATCCTTACTTCATAAAACACTTCTAGACATAATATGAGTTGAACAAAACCCTCCAAAAGTAGACTTTGTAGAAATCTACAGAGTACTCTCCCTAACAAAAATAGAAAACCCATTCTATATATACAACTTTCTCAAACATGGACCACACAGACCCCAAGGACAAAGCTAAATAAATGCAAAACAAAATCAAAATTATCAGATGCATATTATCAGATCATAGCGCAATGAAGTTAGAAATATTTGGTGACAAAAAGAAAATATAGAATTTATGTAGTGTTATGTATTATATTACAGCTCTGTAATCATTTTTATTTGAATATTTTTGGGTTGTAGAAGAAATCATCTGAATTTCTATTATTTCTTATGGAGAAACTGGCTTTGATACACAAGAGTTTTGGGTTGTAAGCATGTTTCCAGAATGAAATAGCCTCACAGACTAAGGTTTTATTTTATCTTGTGCACTCATAGGTGGTGGTTTTGGAAGTTAACTGAATCATGGGTGTGTGGCACTGGACTAGTCCACTAATGGGTGTACAGCTGGGTGTGAAGTTGGGAGGGGAAGCTTGGTGGGAATGGGGGGTCTCTGTGGGTGTGGCCTGTGTGGGTTGCTATATCCATCCTCTGCTCTTGGTGCTGCTCCCTCCCCACCTGCCTTGCCATGAGCTCTCTCTTCTGCCAGGATGCCCTACCTTGGTGCCAGCCAACCACGGACTGACATCTGTACTTACTGTATGCTAAAATAAACCTTTCTTTCTTTAGCTTGTTTGTGTTTGGTATTTTGTCCCAACAATGAGAAAGCAGTTAAGACCCCTTTCTCTGCCATCTACTGCATAATATTTTTAACCTTTTAATGTGAACTCAGGGCCAGGGATACAGTTCAGCAGCACAAGTGCCTGTCTGGCAGGCACAAGGTCCCAAGTACAATTATCTGTGCTGTCTTGGTTACTTTTTACTGGTTGCTGAGACAAAACACCTGACACACGAAACTAGGGAAGGAAAGGTTTATTTAGCTTACAGCTTTTGGAGGTTTCAGTCCACAATCAGTTGGCCCCAAGGCAGGGTGGCCTGGCACAGGAACAACACTTCAAGGCAGCAGCCGAGCAAAACAGCCAGAGTAAAAGGAGAAAGAGCAAGCCTCTTCTCCTCCGTTATGTAGTACACAGGACACCCCCGCCCCCAGGATGTAGAGATGCTGAGTTACTTAATTAAGCTGCTAGACTTCTCAGGTTGACACAATGTATAAACTGTAAAAAGTACAAAAAAAAAAAAAAAATCAGGCCTAAGCCACTGTCCAAGCAGGAAGAACACAAGTTGGAGGCCAACTTGAGCAATTTAGGGAAATCTTGTCTCGAGATTAAAAAAAATTAAAAAGCCTAGGATTAGCACTCCCTGTCAAATTGCAGTACCAGAAACAAAACAAAAAACAAACAAACAAAAAAAAAAAACTGATGAGACTGGGAAGTCCAAGATCAAATTCTTGTTTGCAAGTGTGGAAAACGGGAGAATCTGAAATTTTCCAAGCAATAAAAAATCCTACATTCCAGGCATAACAGGACTTCCTCCTTTGGTTGCTGGAGAATCATCTTAAAGTTGCCATCATTTATTGATCTCCCCAAGCACTGTGCTTGAATTATGGCTCTTTTCTTTGTTTCCTGAGATAATCTAACTTCTTCACTGCCCTCTAAATGTACACCTTGAGTGAGTTTTGGGGAAAAGTTACTTATTTAGTACTATAGAATTTCAGAGTGTTGTTCCTGTCATGCAATTCTTAATACCTAATGTACAGACTCAAATGCACGAGACATTCCCTCATCTCTCAGGTAAATTTCAAATCTAGAGTTCTCAGCTGACTGTCCAGTGGTAGTTCATGTGGCTGTTTTTTTCATTTTGAGTCTTTGCATTTTGCAATACTTGGGATTTTGCGTGCATTGGGTCAGGTCTAAAGAAAAGGAAAAACAGAGAAATTTGTCCACAAAGTTTCACCAGCTGGGCTTCCATGTCGAAACCAATATTCTCCGTGTGGCTGACCCCCTGGATGACTCTCCTTGAATAAAGAGCAATCACCTCCACTTTGCTAAGCCTGGCCCTGTCTCCATGTGCTGATGTGCACAGAGCTGGCTAGGCCATTCCCTTTTCCCTTCAATTGGCTCTAAGCAGTGTAACCAGGGGAAGCTGAGGTGCTGATGTGTAATCTTTTTTTTTTTTTTTGTGGCACTGGGGATTGAGCTCACAACCTCGCACCCATCAGACAGGCGCTTAAGTTACTGAGCCAAACTCCAGGCCCTGGTTTTTTGAGGCAGGATGGCACTGTGTAGCTCAGCCAGGCCTTGTGCTCGCGTTGTAGCACAAGCCAGGCTCGAACTCACAACGCTCCTCCTACCTCAGCCTCCCGAGTGCTGGGATTAAAGGCGTGGGCCACCACACCTGGCTTGATGCGTAATCTTTAAAGTTAGGTGACAGTCGCTGTTCCCCCACCCCAGTGTCTCCTTAACCATGGCTGAGCCAGGAGGGATGGCAGAGCCACCACTCTAGGGTTGTCTGCTGGGTTTGAGCCTTGAGATGAGAGGCTATGACTTCCCAGGGCAGAGAGGTTTGCACATCAGAAACTGAGGCACCAGCCCACAAGACATTAAATGCTACCTCAGTTGTGTTGTGCAAACTGGTCTTTTTGTATATACTTCTCTCTGCAAATTACAGATGTGCTTTCTGGCCTCCTAGGGATCCCAGCTCATAGCACTCACATATGTTCTGCCATTCTCACGGTTGCTCATCGTCAATCTTTCTTTACAAATTAATAAAATCTGTGTTAGGCCCTGAGTCAAGGCCTTTGTTCTGATGAACCTTCATCATGGCCGAACTTAGGACTCGGCCACCCATAATTATAAATATGCCTCAGTGTCTTTATTCTCACCATGCATTGCACTGGAAGTGGTAGACTGAAATTCACTTGCTAGAATTTCAATAACATCCATGGGATTACAAATTTAAACTTCCCAGACTGCAAAGGGGACAAAAAACGAATCTTTATACTCCTGCAGATTCTGAGTTTCTATCACTGGAGCATGTGTTCACGTGTAACATCTGTGCACAGGAGTGAAAATATTGCACCCAATTTTATAGCAGCCTCTTATTTGGTAATATAGTTCTGATTTCCTCAGGGAGAGGAATTTCTGCTTTTCTCAGAAGGCTTTTTTGTATGATATGGGTTCCAAAAGCTTGAGACTTTGAAAGAAGTTTTTATATTATAGAATTTATGTGCTTTGTCTGTAGCTGAATTCTAAAGAGAAAACTAGTAATAAGGTGATTTGGGCAGAATCCGATGGACATGTAAATTAGATCCCTGCACAGGAAAGGCCTCCAGGAACAGTGGTGTACTGCTCTGAAATGGTTTTTTATCAATATGTCAGTTAATTTGCATTGTTATTTTAGAAAAATGTAAATTATTAACTGTGGAAGAAAAGAAATATTTTTGATAAACTGAGCTCAGTTCTGTTTAGAGCAGGTATTGAATTATGCAGAAAGGTGTTTGCTAAATTGAAGATGAAGTGGGTAGTTGTGAACTTGAAATGAGTGATAGACTGTGTGAAACTCTGTGACAAAATTATGCAGAACTTTAAACTTACATATCATTAATGCCCCAGAAAGCCGGTGGCCATGAAATGGAAAGATTTATTTCTGAAGAAGTATTTTCAAGATAATAACATTTAATGAAACTTCTTTTGTTTCAAAATATAACCTTCTTTCAAGTCTACATCTGAGTAATATCAGGACTGTGCATATTCAAGATTATAGAAATTGTTTTTCATTTACTGTTATTACTCATAAATGAAAAAATCATATAATTAACAAAACATTTGAAATAAAAAATTAAAAGTAATGGTAAGCGGTTGTGTTTTCTTGTTTGTAAAATACTGTAATATATTCTAAAAAAGTAATTCAGACCATAATTAATTTTAGATTCCCCAAAGGAATAAGGAAAAATTAGTTGATGTTGTAAATATTCTTTTTTATACACTGTGTATTTTAAATTGTCTTTTTAAAATCCAGGTACTTCTTATTACATAAACAGCTAATATTCAGCCATTGCTTTAAAAGTTTAAATTTCCTTCAGATATGTTTGGAATTAGAATATGTTTTGAATTTAATTAGAAGTAGAATGAAGATATCAGTATTATGGCCATTCTTCATTATTACTGTGCTAAAAATGAGCAATTATTGGTAATTTGCTTTTTCTGTTTTGGATAGGCCAGTTAAAGTAACATAGGCAACTACTTCCTTTGTGTTTTTAAAGTTAGATTTTACTGGCATTTGGAAAGAACATGACGCTGAAAATTAAAGTCATAAATGTAGCCCTGTAGAGTCACAAACTCCTGCAAAGAACACGAAGCCAGTGAGAACAGAGGAAAGAAATCCCCTCAGAGGACCATAAAGTGGAAGGGAAACAAAGGTGTAAACAGAGAAAGATAGTGCATTCCAGTTCACCTAGCAGATTGCAATGTTTTATTACTTTAGAATAATTGAGGCGTTATGATATTTTTTAAAGAGTCTGTCATTTTGCAGTCTGAAAACAAACCATTTTAGAGTTGAAGTTAGTCTGGAAACATCTTGCCTAAAATGTATCCCTTTCCTCCTCCTCCTCCTCCTC
>RJWM01011508.1:0-59508 GCA_004363535.1 Dasyprocta punctata
TGTCTAGCAGCCCACAATATTTCTATCTAACTTAACTGTCTATAATAATTGGATCAAATTGGGCCTTTAACATTATCAAAGACTGGGTCCCTAAAAATTCAAAATATTACCCAAAAGCCTACTAATAAGATGAAGTTTACTGTGGCAACAAAAAAAGCATTGCTTCCCAACAGCCTTAGTATCATCTTGGAAGAGTCAAATTGGAGTATTTAAGAGTTTAAATTCTGGTTTAAAACAGGTCTTTCAGTGAAAGGGCTGGTTAGATTTGGGTAAAACTTGTTATATGATACTTTAAAATTGGTAGTGTTAAATCAGTTCTCTTGAGACCAACAGATCCTTTAAATAAAAAGATTCACTGAGCCATTATAGATATTCACCAGCAAAGGCCTTGTCCAGGGACAGGTTCTGCAGCTCCCAGCAGCAAAGCCAGATAACAGTTGGAAATGTCTGCCAGACCTATAAGCCAAGAACATTTTGTATAATGAAAATTTGGGGAGGGAAATCGTGACTTGTTTACATTGAGGCTACATTTGAATATTGATAAGAACCTCAGGATAACAGGATACAACAGAAATTTTGGGATAGGAAAGTTCATAAAGAGAAATAATTGCTCCTTCTGGATGAATTTTGGTTGTAAGCAGGATGTGATGATGCCGGGTGGTCTGGCACCTACCATTTGCGTCAAGGTGTTAAAATACATTTAGGAATGTTAAATAGTATTTTTATTGGTTTGTCCCAAAGCTGTTAACTAATTAACTTTACTTATCTCTCCTCTTCTCCATCCTCTGGCTCTTAAAATTAAATTTAGGATCTCAGATTTTATCTCTTCAATAGACACAGCAAGTCAGGTATGTGGAAGTGAGGAGTTCTGAAGTTCCCTGAGAGTAAAATGTCTTTGATACTTCCTATTAAAGAGTTGATGGATATATCAGAAAGTTCCTGGAATGAACAATAAAGGCATTAGCATCCTGGAATGGAAATATTATGTTTTCAATGGCAATTAACAGTAAAAATGAAACAAGCTATGTGAATGGTTTCCATGCTCATTTCATGATGCACTTGTATTTGTTTGTGCTCAAGACTGTTTTCCACCCAGTAATCTGAAACCTCTCTCAAGGCAGAGATCATATCTGACTCTGAAATATTGCCTGTTGCCATTTTTATCCTCCACATTATTTTAGCTTCAAAACCACTGTCATTCCTAAGACAAATGTCTTTTAGAGTTTTCATTATAAATTATAATTTAACCGTGGGCAAAAAAAAATCAATAAACAAGGTGGTGAGGAATACCAGTCAGTATATTTTCATATGAATGGCCAAAAAAAAAAAAAAAGAATCCTAAAATCATCTTAGATTTCCTGTGTATTTTCAATGTACAGTGGTACCTTGGTTCATGAACTTAATACATTCCATAATTCTGGAAAAGATGGCCATGTTTGTGTTCATGTAGGAAAGATGGCAGCAGTCATCTTCCTTACCTGATTCAAAATTCACAACAAAAACAAAATTTTCACAAACATTTCTGTTTGCAAACCAAATTGTTCATAAACAAAAGTATTCGTGAACTGAAGTACTACTATAATTCATTCTGAGTATATGTTTTGAGCTAATTTTTTTAATTGCATAAGCTTTATTTTTCAGAATATTTTTATTGACAAAAATATAGTAGTAGTAGCTCTTCCCAGGACTGCAGTTTAATGTTTCTTTTTAAAGTGAGACAGAAAAAGGATAGAAGTAATACAGAATTAAAAAAAAAAAAAACAGTAAGAAATCACTACCATCAGCCAGACGTGGTGGCGCACGCCTTTAATCCCAGCACTCAGGTGGCTGAGGTAGGAGGAGCGTTGTGAGTTTGAGGTCGGCTTGGGCTACAATGTGAGCGCAAGGCCGGCTTGAGCTAGTGCAACCTGCCTCAAAAAACCAGGGCCAGGAGTTTGGCTCAGCGGCTTAAGCACCTGTCTGGCAGGCGTGAGGCTGTGAGTTCAATTCCTGGTGCCCCAAGAAAAAAAAAATCACTACCAATTAATATATTGCATACTATTATCTTAGAAGTAGTTGTTCAAGTTACAAGATCTGGGAATAAAAAATAATCAGACAATCAAATGATGATAGCACAAACTATTCTTTTTTATGAACAGGGAATTAGTAGTATAGTTTTCTGTCTTGCACACTTATACATACATAGTTACATGTGTATGCCTACATACATATAATCTTTTCCTTTCTTCCATTTCTCCTTGCCCCTATCCCAGTTGTACTTTAATTTTGAGCACTTTCTTTCCCTTTAATCATTACAAAGTCTATTGTACATTTTGGATCTCATTACTCTTTCTGTTTTTTATTAATATTATTTATCTTTTACAGTAGGGAGACCATATGATATTTAGAAATGTGAGTCCAACTTCTTTCACTTATGAGTATAGTCTCAAGTTGACTCCCTTTACCTATAAAAGTCTCAAGATCATCCTTTTTATAGCTGCATAGTATTCCATTGTATGAAAATACCACATCTTTCATCCATTCTGGGGTTGATGGGCATTTTAGCTGTTTCCAAGATATAGCTATTGCAAATTGTGCTGCTATAAACATGTGTGCACATATATTGCTGTGACATGACATTTTCAATTTTTCTGGGAAAATATCCAGAAGAGGAATAGGTGGATTAAATGGGACTTCCAATTCTGGTTTTCTGAGGAATCTCCATACTGATTTCCACAGTGGTCACACCAGTCTACACTCCCACCAACAGTGGAGAACTTTCCTTTTTCCCCACAGCACCGCCAACATTTGTTATCAGTTGATTTCTTGATGGCAGCCATTCTTTCTGGAGTGAGGTGGAATCTCAGTGTTGTTTTAATTTGCATTTCTCAAATGACCAGTGATGTTGAGCATTTCTTCATGTGTTTATTTGCCATTTGTGTTTCTTCATCTGAGAAGTGCATGTTCATCTCAGATGCCCATTTTTGGACTGGGTCTTTGAATTTGGGGGACCTGATGTTTTTCAATTCTTTATATGTTCTGGATATAAGCCCTTTGTCTGAGGGATGGTTAGCTAAAATTATTTCCCATTCTTGTTAAATATTCTCAATTGTTTCCAAAACAGTGCAAAAATAGGATAGCTTGAACATGTGAAAATTCTATTGTATTTTTTTACACAGTAATCCAGGCCATGTGTTTAAGAATCACAGTTGTAAAAATTCCATTTTAATGTGTCTTTATTTTTGTTACACCAGTTTGTCATCAGAAAAACATTGCAAAGTTTCCTGAGGAGAGCAGATTTTCTCTGCATTTCAAATGTTCCAGAATAAAATGCTTTTAATTACTATTGATATTATTTCAGATCTTATGTCAGTCACTGGTGCCACAACTGATGACTTTCCCTATAAATCTGCTTTTAGTTTTATCCCGTAAGCTATTTTACCCTTTTAGAGATGATCTCACTCTTCCTTTTCTCACTTTCCTTGCATTTTGTGTGTCTCTTCATCAGAGGTTATTAGGAAGGAATTTAAGGTGAACTGTAATTCAGTAGGAGGTTTCTCAGAGACATCATTTCATGCCACAAGAACAGCCCATGAAAAGCAGTAAGTCAACAACGGTTAAATATCTGTGGTCATGTATTTACCACATCCAGCATGTGACAGCCGTGTTACCATTTTTACCATTATTCTTAAAGGCTGTTTCACATTCCAGATTCAGAGAGAGAGAGAGAGAGAGAGAGAGCGACTCAGGTGACTGCGAAGATGAGAACATGAATACCACTTCTACTTCACATTATCATTCCATACTCATTCGTTTAGGTCTCTGTACTAGTCACCTTTCCCATTGCTGGGACAAAATGCCTGACATACACAGCCTAAAGGAGGAAACGGTTTATTGGCCACTGTTTCAGAGGTTTCAGTCCAAGGCAGAAACCTTATTACAGAAGGTCACGGTGCAGAAAAGTTGCTGATTTCATTGTGGCAGGGAGGAAGAGGACAGGGTAAGAGTGCTGGAGACGAAGGAACCAAGGACCAGATAGAGTACTAAGGATCACACTTCAACGATACACTCAGAACTAAGTTTCCCTAGCATCCTAAGGAAGTATCTTATTTTTACACTGATTTGGAAACAATTGGGAATATCTAACAATCAATCCATGTTAAAATCAAGTTGACAATCATTATTAACCACTAACCATCACAGACTCCTTTTTTGAGAGTTCGATGCATAGTGATTAGACAAATGGGACACTATGGTCTCCACAGTGGGCAAGTGAAGGATTCCAAGGTCTTCTGAAGGCAGGAGAATGGTACTTCATGGGAATGTGTATGTCCAAATTAACCAAAACATGTTCCTAGCTCTCAATATTTTATAACTTATTTTCAAATCATGATCCACATCTTTAGAAGTGTTAGAGGGGAAAGGATGAGAAATGCAACCTCAAAAGATATGGGATCTATCCTGCTACTAAAATCTTGACTAGTTTAACTATAGTTAGATAAAGGTACACAATTGTAATTACCAAAACATTGTAGATAATAATCAGTAAATTTCTAAAAATAGCATTTTTGTTGCATGTTTGAGAAAATTAAACTAGACAGATTTTTTTTTACTGCAGGATTTCTAGACACTGTAATTCTAAGGGGGTTACAGTGTATAATGTTTTCCCAGCATATACAGTATATATAATGATATATATATAACACCATACAGTGTGTAATGTTAATCTATAGAACAAAACACTATTTCACATTGTATTTCTTATGACTAATACCTAAGGAAAACTCATTGGGAAATGACAGGCTATAAGATTAATATCAATTAGCAAATTATTTTAGGGTTCTAGCTTTCATTTTTACCAAATACAAATGAAATTAACATTCTTTTATTGATAATTCCCACCAAAGTTACAGGCCTATATCTAAATAAATACAATGCATTATACATCTGTCCCTCACCATTTTGCTGTAGTCAGAGTAAAAAAGAATATGCTTGTCAAATACCCAAGATATATGTCCATCCCTAATACCCTCAATTCAGAGAGGGTGGAAAATGCAGTGGGAACAACCCCACCCACATAGACTAAGTAAGAAATCATTGGCTATTACATTGGAATACCAATACTTAATTTATGACTATCTGGGTTAAATGAGATAATATTCAAAGCACTCTAATCCTTTCTCAAAAGAAGTGGTAACTGCTATAACAACACGAACAGCAGGACACTCTTTCTAAGTATGCAGAACATAATCACATAGGCCTTCTATTCTGGAACAATAGTCTCCCAACTGAACTATCTCTAATCCTCAGATAATTTCTTAGACAGCATATAAATTAGCTTCTGAAAATTCTTATCCAAGAATATAATCCCCTTATTCCTTGTACAACTTTACAAAGTTCAAACACTTGAGTACAGGAAGTTATCTAGTAAAAGTCTACCTTTCCAAGTCTGTCTTCCCCACTGGGCTGTTTCCATGGTCTCTATATTTCAGCCCCACTGCACCTCTTAACTCTAAAGACAACACACACTCTGATCCATTCATCTGTTTTTCTGTGCCATCTGTATGTACTTCAGCTGTTCCTTCAAACTTATGCTTCCCCTAACTCAACTCCAACTGCAAAAAGTCTTCTGAGCCAACTCACTTAATACCTATCCTTGATACACCCAGTCAGACAGCCACATTTTCGTTTCTGCTCCCATATGCTTTTTACCTCTGTTAGAGTACTTTTCACACAGTTTCTCGTATAACAGTTACTTGTTCAAGTGCCTATTTCTAGGCATTGCTCTGCACTATCTTGCAGGTGATAGAAACCTTATTTGTACTTGCTTGGAAAAAAATATAGAGATTAAATTGGAAATATACTGGGTCACTCAGGTAAATTATAGAATATATTCAGGTAGCCCTCTTCCATCTTTTATCAAAAGTGATGAAGTAAGTCATCTTTTTGAATAACTGCACTCCAAAAAGGAGCAAAGATACCTCTGGATTTCTGAAAAACATGCAACCATTGGCAATAAAACACAGCCAAAATGTTATTTCAAAGACAAATCCACATCACAGTTTCTCTTTTGTGAGTTTCTTTTCTCTGTGAAGCATTCTGGAGTAAAATTTACATGTAAGAAGCGTGTCCTTTCTCATGTATCAATATATTAGTTTAGATAATCACAAATAAGAAACAAAATAATTTTATCACTTCCCAAAACTTTCCTAGTCACCTTTTAGCCAATCTTTCCCTGAAACCCCAGTTTCTGGCACCCCCTGATAGGTTTTCTATCACCATGGTTTTGCCTTTTCCACAATATCACATACTATCATACAGTATGCAACGTGAGTCTGACTTCTTTCACTGAGTCTAGTATATCTGAGAGTCATTCATGTTGTTGCATACGTTTGTAACTTTCTGTGCCTGTCTTACTGCATTAGCCAGAACCTCTCGAGTGAAATTGAAGTTATGTGAGTGGACATTGTTGTTTTTGACCCAATCCTACTGATAAAAGTATTCATTTATTATTAAGTATGGTATATGTTGTATATTTTTGTGTCTTTTATCAGGTTGATTAAGGTTCCTTACATTCTTACATTCCTGAAAGCCTTTACTGTTGCTATTGTTGTTACTGTTATACTAAATCATGAATGGAAATTGAATTTTACAAAAAGTTATTTTTGCATTATGGAGAAAGGACTTTTCTGCATTAGTCTACTTATATGATGAATTACACCAATTAATTTTATTTTATTTATTTGCCTATTTATTTTTATTTGTGATACTAAGGAAACCCAGGGCCTTTGCACTGAGGCACTCTCCCAGCCGTTTATGAATTTTGTTTGCTTGTTTGTTTTGGGATAGGATCTTCCTAAATAACTAAATTGCCCAGATTTGGCTTAAATTTGTTGATTCTCATGCCTCAGACTCCCACAATATAAGGATAATATGTATGGGCCACCACTTTTCACTTATACTGACTAACTTTTTTTTCTTTTTTGCCTTTTTGAGACAGGGTCTCACTATACAGTTCATGCTGACCTTGAGCTTACCTTGTAGCCCAGGCTGGTCTCAAACTCAAAAGATCCTCCTGCCTCAGTCTCCCGAGTGCTGGGATTACAGGTGTGAGACACCACGCCCAGCTCAATGACTGATTTTAAATTCTGAGCTGGGTGTGGTAATGCATGCTTATAATTCTATCACTGTGAGGCTGAGGCAGGAGGATTACCATGAGTTTGAATACAGCCTGGGCTACATAGTGAGTTCTAGACCAGCTTGAACTACATAGTAAGATCCTGTTTCAAAACACAAAACAAAACAATAATAAAAAATAAACAAATGAAGTGTTAAGCCAGTTTTGTATTTTTAGGATAAACGCTGCTTACTCACAATGTATTATTCTTTCTTTATGTTGTCAGAGTCTATTTCTGACATTTATTAATCATTTTAGCATCTATTCATGAGATACGTTGATTGTTAAGTTTCATTCATTTGTAATGCTTTGTCTGGCTTTGGTATCAAGGTAAAGTATATTTCAGCATTATCCATTGTATTTTCTGGAAGAGTTTCTACCTCATTTTGTAAACAGAGCAAGATGCTGAGATATCTGTGATTTGCCTAAGGTCATATGATGACTCCAAGAAAAACAATTAGGACTAAATCTGTATGTCTAATCATTGTGTCAATTATATTTTCAATCATTTAAAAAATTTGCATTTGCATATTTCTACAGTTTTAATTACTCAATAACAATTATGAAAAATACTGTTACAGATACTGTACTTAATGTTTACTCTGCATTACTTGATTTATTCCTCTGAAGAAACTTTTGAAATAGACATAATATTCCCATTTTGCAAACGGTAAAACTGAAGCTGATGGGGTAACTTCTCAAAGGTAGTATGACAGCCAAGATTTGTACCAGAAATTTTTAATAGAGACAGTTCTTACACTAGCAATGCTGTAAATGCACTGCAAATGATTTGGTGCATAATACACTTTATCAAGTTTTCTGCATATTACAGATCTATACAAAAGGAATTCTACCCAAAATAAGAAAACCTGAAATCATTCTAAATGGTTGATTTATTAACTCAACACATAAAATTGGCTTACTATGAACCAGGAGCCCCATCAATGACTAAGAAAAAGAAGATCTCTATCAGTGAGAAATTCATAGTTTAGTAGTGTCATAGGCATTTAATTATTATAATTTTGCTCAAGTCGAGCTAAATTTCACTTTGTAGCAAATTATGTTTAAAATAAAAGTATACAGTAGGACAAAAGCATTTAACAGGAGATCCTATGGCAAAATCAGAGGGTTAATTTAGACTTTTCCAAAGAAGTGACATTTAGACTTATGGCTGAGATAAGTATAGGAGAGTACAGTGAATGAGAAGTGGTAATAAGTTCAGTGGGTAACGAGGCATGGTGGCACACGCCTGTAATTCCGGCACTACAGGCTGAAACAGGAGGATCTCTGTGAGTTAGAGGCCAGCCTGAACTATAAAGCAAGACCCTGTCTCAAAATAATAATAATAATAATAATAATAACAAATTCAGTGAATAAAATAGGGAAGGGAGAGGTGTTCATTTCAGAGGAGAATAAGGGGGTACCAGGGTTCCAAGTGATGACTATCCTGGCCCCCAACTGTTGTATTTTGAGCATGTGTAACCTCATTTGTATCATGTTTTACCATGTTTAGTTCTACTTCTTTAGTTCTTCTTGATTAATGGCGATAAAACATTGTTTGTAGCCCTCATTTTCTCTCTGGTACAGGCAGCTATCTCTCTGCAACGATTTGAAGAAAAGACTGCAAACATTCTTTATCTCACTCTTACCACTTCATTCCACACCACCATAATACTTCCCACTCGGTCTCTTAATTTGCTTAACTAATTATTAATCTCCACTGTCCTCATTTGGAAAGTTTATTCCTCCTAAAAAGTAACTTTAAGTGATCTTTCCAAACCAGGTTGAATGATTTAATCACATTTTCTCCTTTTCATAAGACCCAGAAGAGCAAGTGTAACAACCTGTCCCACACTTTTGAAATATTGTGAATCCCGGAGAAAACCTGTCTCTGAATCTAGTTGCTATGTTCTGACTGTTGGTGTTCATATATTTAGCCCATGGGCTATGGTATTAGGAAGTAAATACTTTGGCTTAACTTGTGATTGGGATTAGTGCCCTTATAAAAGAGACCCTGGTGAGCTACCTTATCCCACCATATAAGATGCACAAAGTGCCATCTGTAGTGCAGAAATCTGGCCTTTGTAGACACTGGTCAGGAAGTGCCTCAGCCTTGGACTTCTTCACCTTTAGAATTATGAGAAATGAATTTCTGTTGTTCATAAATTACCCAGTTTGTGGCATTGTTCACAGCAGCCTGAACTCAGGCATCAGTTTTTCCCTATGTACCTGTGAGCATTCACTTCTGAATTTGGTAATTTGCAGCTTCACCCAGAAGTATAGAACAGTGCTCAAGGTCTTCATAGGGGCATTCTCTGCTCTCCTGGAAGAGTAGCCAGGTGTTCCCATCGTTAGCCAAGTGATCTTCTGACTGAAAAACAGCCAGCCACTCAACCTGATCCTAAGCCAATCTCATGAAACCTGCCATTTGTCTCTGTTGCATGGTCCTATGGTCTAAGTTTAATATATTTCCTGAAAAACAGGAAAAAGACAATGAAAATGATTAGGAAGAAAAATAATCCTTCAGGGATCCTATAATTTGCTTTATTTTTCCCATCTACAGTGAAAGGTAATTAAATTAGATGGCCTCAAATATCTCTTTCAGCGAGGGTGGCCAACTTGTCCCAGTTTGTTTGAGGTGGTACTCATTTTAAAACTGAAAATTTTCCATCCTGGAGAACCTCTCAATTCCTGGCAACCCAGGATAACATTTCACTAAAATTAGTGTTTTACTGACAAAATAGAATCAGTTATTTGGTGGTCTTGGTGGTTGGAAGTCACAGAAACACACAGCCTGACAGCTTCAGTCGAGCTTCCTCTGCAGTTCACACAGCAGTCCTAACTCATCACTGAACAGAAGTACATTTAAAGTTGCTATTTGGTTTAAATGGTAATAATTACAAGCTCAAAATGCTTATTTCAACATAAATGTGAATTTTTAAAATCTGATTTCTCAAATAAATTTCTGATCTTACATATAACTCATTTGTTAAGACAAATGTTGAGGTAAATATCGAATTTTAGTTTTTCTATGACGTGTGGAATAGCATCTGTGTTGTGGCTTCACAACCCAGTGAAATAATGTCATCAGCAATCTTTTCAATAGCTGTCCTCCCAGCATCATTTACCTAACAAAGCAAAGCACTTTACAAGGTCTAAAACCAAGGGTTGGTTATAATAGTTGTGAGTGCTACACAAATTGTCAGTTGTTATCTGATATTCATATTAATATAATTATTTCTATGATCCTTCCAAATCCCATCCCTTTTGTACTCACCACAATGCAAATAAAGCAATGACCTCATCCTTTGCTACTGCTCTGAAATCAGTCATACTGAATAAAATTTTCTTCTTTTCTTCCCCAAAGAAAGAAATTAGATAGCCTTTGCCCTGACCTTTTGACTTGATATTTACAAAAGCTAATTATGAGGTGGGACAATTTTCTTTTTTCATTCAGGGACATTTGGTTAAGATCCAGTCTTTAAATCAAAAGCCAAAAGAAAAAAAAAGTCATTTAGAGGGCTCTTTGTGGATATATACAATACAATGATGAAATCAACTGTGATGTGAATTTTGGCCACCAACATTGATTTTCTCAAAGTCAATCAGTAAAACATGGAGGAAATATAAGCCAGCCATTAAAATCAGTGTTTCACTTACGAAATGGAATCAGTTATCTGGTGGTCAGACGGCTAGAGGTCACTGAGATACAGCGTCTCACAGCTTTAGCATTAAACCTCTCTCAGTTTCCACTACCATACCCTTTACTACTGCATCAGCAAGAAAAGAACTGCAAGCAACTCTGCATTACTTAAACTCTAAATGGTATATGGTTTAAAGAGAGAGAGAGAGAGAGATGCACTCAAAATAGAATGCAGTCATATTTCCCCATAGCACACACATCTCTCTTAATTTACCTTTATTATAAGCTTTTTGGTAAAAATACAGACTTAAAAGTAGTAAACAGTCAAAAGAAGAAAAAAAGTGCTAGGTAATTAAAGCTGTGATGGAGATACAGAGCTTGCCCTTTTCTTCTCAGGCTGCCCCTGGCTATCTTTTTCTCTGGGAAAAAGTAAAGGTCTGATTTCTTTTGTTCATTCCAGCCACCGCCCTTTAGAAATCTGAGTCTGAGGAAGACTGCCACACCCAGTCAAGGGACAAAGGCAGAAAAATGGAACTCTGGGCACAGACACAGCTCCACTCTATTTATAGACAGTGAATATGTTGGTCTCAATGACACGAAGGTGCAAATCAGTTGCTTTCTGTATACACAAACAATTAAAACAGGAGCTTAAAATACATGTATGCTCTAAAATTCTATCTAACAAAAGTATTCTCTTCCTAGAAAGAAAGGGATATAGCCAAAGGGTTCTCTGCTTTTCAGAAAAAGGGTGAATGCTGCCCCCTTTTGACTAAGAACTATATATATATATATATACATATATATATATATATATGGAACAGTCATAAACCTATAAAATAATGCACAGATAATAGGAATAAAGATCCTGTATTCTGTAATGAATGAATAACCTGATTAAATTTTGGAAACTGCCTGATAAATGGGGCCTCAAAGCTTATCTAGCAACACTCTCAGCGAGATTTCTAGATCTTCCTGAAATATTGGTCATCCTTCACCGAGACTCCTACATATTTTAAGTGCTCCTCCTTTGTAGCCTCTTAATTGTGCCTGGAACACTCATTTGAGAGTTTTGTTTGTTTGGTTGGTTTTTTTTTGGCAGCACCGGGGATTGAACTAACAGCCTCATGCCTGCCAGACAGGTGCTTAAGCCACTGAGCCAAACACCCAGCCCTAGTTTTTTTGAGGCAGGTTCGCACTATGTAGCTCAGGCTGGCCTTGCACTCACTTTGTAACCCAAGCTGGCCTAGAACTCACAAAGCTCCACCTACCTCAGCCTCCGGAGTGCTGAGATTAAAGGCGTGCGCCGCCACGCCTGGCTCACTCATTTGAGTTTATTACTCTGTTTCCCTGACTAGTGATAGTCTTCTTGAGAGCTTGAGCTATTTCTTTTCTCTTTTTCTTTTTTCCTATGTAACTATCATAGTACCTATAGAGATGTGCTTAGTGGGTGCTCAGTAATAAACATTTGTTAAGAATACGTGCCTAGCTGAACACAGTCTGTAGTTATAAATGGTTCTCCCTGCTATAGTGAGTCCAGATGAGGATTAGAGTCAAGATTTTGCAAAAGTGGTGTCATACTTTAATCCAAGACCTCCAAACTTTTGAGAACACATCCCCAGCTTCTATGCGTCTACTACTGAACTGTTAAATTATACACATTATAACATTTACTGGGAATAAAAATCAAACAAGATGAAAAACTTCATCATATAACATTGAGTGAAAGAAATTAGACACAAAAGAATACATGCTGTATGATTCCATTGATACAAAACTCAAAAATAAGCAAAAGTAATGTATAGTGTGAGGAGTACAAATAGTGATTATTTTTGGAGGAGTGCTGATTAGATGGAAGGACAAGTATGGTGGCTAGAATGTTACTAATGTATTATTTCTTAATCGATACTGGCTGCACAGATGTGTTCAGTTTGTGAAAACTCATTAAGCTATATACACTTAAGAGATGTGCATTTGTATGTATTATACTTCATTCAAAAAATTTTAAGCAATACTTTTCTCAAATCACAAGAAACACACTTGCATATTTCCTAGGGTACATGCCCCCTGTTTGAGACACCTGTGTTTTAATTAATGAAACTAATCAAACTCTTTCAGCTATAGGTCAGGCGACATGACATGTTCAACATGTGGAAATGATTTAGCAGGAAACTATACATGAATTTCATGTTGCTATGGCAACTACCAGGCACCTCTTCTCTTCTTGTCGCTCTAAGAACCATAATACATTAATGCTAACTTCAGAAAGCTACATGAGCCAATCTGTGGATAAAGGAGAGTACTTTCATAAGGGAAACCTCAAGCCTGTGTCTGGTAGTCTCAGATTGCTCACCTATAAAATGGCATTTTTGACAACTTCTAAGGCTTGGTGGTGAGAATTTACTACATTAAAATGTGGAGAGGATGGGAACTGGCAACTGGTTGATGCTTAATAAATTTTGATAGTTAAGAAAAATCTCCTCCTGTAGGAGCCAGAGGACCCACACTCTAGGTATGGTTCAGTCAAGCATTATGGTGAAACTTTCCAATGTCACTAAATTTCTCTATATTTTAGTTACTTCAACTGTAAAATGACCAGATGGCCTTTCAAGTCATAAAGGTATGCATTTAGATGCGAATAAAAACCAGAAGAATAATATAAAACTCTACCAGCCTGTGAGTGGAAGTTCAATCTATCCCTGATGCATGATTAGAATTTTATGACTTGCTGGCCAGTTGCTTCTTTGACTTTTCACTTTATCACTACAATTTCCTGTGATAGTATAATTTCCTGTTTTTTCTCCTGCTTTCCAATTGTACCTTGCTTCAATTCATTGTGCTGTTAGACCATAAAGTTTTAAGAAAAGGATTCTGAGGAGTTCTTTGTGACAGATTGGTTAGCTCTGCTGACAGGACATGTCCCCAGAATATTAGATGAATATGTTGGTAGTAAGAGCAAACAAAAAAGGTTTGGTCTGTGTTGAAAGTAGGTAGAGGATATTTTAGAAGGATGTATGTCAGTTTCTAGTTTTATAGAAGCAAGTTAAAACAATACAAAGCAATTACTACAAAAAATGAACTGGAGATGATCCTAGTTAAAAAAAAAAAACCTCTGTGGAACGCTTTAAACTGAAGAAAGTCTATCTGGAAAAACAGAAGATTAGAATGATATAATAAAGTATAAATCTGTTTTTTGAGTATAAACAAGAAAGTCCTCAAAGCAAAGAAGAGCACCACTAGAAATAGATGGGCAAAACTCCAGAAAATATATTGATGCACATACTTATTTAGTAATAATGAATATATGAAAAAATTAAAGAATTTTAGAAGTTACATAGTGATGCTGTGAACTATTCACAACTCTTGTACAATTAAATAGAACCAAAGAAGAAACAAAAGGCTGTGAAATTGTTGGTACGAGGCTTTTTCATTTTTCTCGTTAATATTCTTCAGACAAGAACTGAGTAGAAGAAAGATTAGATTATGTTAAAGACAGAGTGATGGATGAATATAATTGCAATGAAGTAATATGAGACATAAAATAAGGGAAATTAAAATTAGCTTTCAAAGACTAAGAATAACAACTCAAAACAAAAAAAAGAATAACAACCTAATAGCAACCCAAGATAAGTATCGTTGTAAAGAAGTATATATAACAACAAAAAAGGAGATCTCTTCATCTAGGGAAGGCTAAGAAGCCAATGCAAATGCCAGAACTGTTCACAGAAAGGTCAGGGCTGTAATGAGTGGGGCTAACTCCTAGTCTGATGGTGGTTGTTTTAAGCTTATTTACTTGGGAGAATCTTCTATATGAATATAATCTCGATTCAGATATAGAAATTTCTTTAACAAATGGTGAAGATTTCTTCGGATATACTGATTTTGACTTTGTCTTGTAAAGAAAAGTTTCTCTGGCTCTTGGTAAAAGCCCATCAGTCCCCAAAGCTGCACACTTCATTGAAGTATATGTATGAGATACTGGTAAGGGATTCCTGAACATCCTAAATGCAAATAGAACACACTATCAGATGACATCTCCCAGGTCTGTGTTTCTCAAACCATGTTGTATATATGAGTTACCTGTGAATCTTATTAAAATTCAGATTATGATTCAGTAGGTCTGAAGCTTGAGATTCTGCATTCTTTCTTTTTTACTGAATGTTTATATTACAGAATAGTAATGTTTAAGAAATTTCTGCATTTATATACCATATCTTGTTCATTTATAAACCCTTTGCTCCCTCTTCCTTTCATCCCCCATCCTTTGATCTAAGAGTCTATCCTAGTTTTCAACCATCACCTTTTACTCAATAATTTATTCATTCATGTTTTAGGTTTTCTTTTGTAAGAGAAAACATGTAATATTTAACTACCTAATCCTGGTTTATTTTGCTTAGCATGATGAGTGAATTATATTCTTTTCTGTACATATGCCACATGTCCTTTATTCATTCACTTGTTGTTGGGCATATGGGTTGTTTGCAGAGTTTAACTATTGTGAGTTGTAATGCTATAAACATGGTATAAATGCATTCACTGTAGTATGATATCTTTAATACTTTTGTGACTATACCCAGAAAAGGTATAGCTGGCTCAAATGTAATTTCTATTTAGTTTTTTGAAGAATCTCCATACTGATTTCCATAGTGGTTGTACTAATTTACATTCTCACCAAAAATATAGAAGGGTAACTTTTTCTCCATATCTTTTCCAGCATTCATGTGTGTGTGTGTGTGTGTTCTCCATACCAACTCTCTTGACTGGGATAAGATGAAACTGAGATTCCGCATTTCTAAGAAGTTCCTGGGTAAAGTCCATACCTGGGACCCAGGAGACAGAGGGAGAAGGGGAGGGTAAGAAGGGAAGGGAGAGGGGAGGGAGAGGGGAAAAGGAGGTGAAGGGGAAGAGGAGGGGGAGGGAGATGGAGAGGGAGACCAGATCGTCATTCATTCTAGAGATCAAATTGCTCATTTAGTAAACAAATATAACTAGATATAATTTAAGCTTTCCAGAAATTCACTGCCTACTTGAAAAGGCATTATGTTGTAGTAGCCCACATGACTAAACATTTATAATAGAGATTATTCACAGTGCTTTGAAGCACAGAGACAGATGAGCCCACAATAATGTGGGGAAAGAAAAAGGAAACAGCTTGGACAAAAGCCCACAGGCCAGGCAAGTAGTATACTATTACTTAAGTGCACAATTTACTTAGAAGAAACAAGACAATGAGGCTGGACAGGCAGGTAGATAGGTAGACAGAGAAAACTAAAGGCTTAGTTAACCATCCTGAGGCTTTCAAACTTATTACCAAGCAATACTATGTCATTCAACTGATCAAAGTGATATAACTAGATTTGCATATTTAAAAAGTCATTTTGCTAAGGTGTAGAGTATGGGGTTACAACTTAGAGCAACAGATTGAGTAGTCACATCAGTGAATAAAGCTTGAAATAAACCAGTGGTTGTGGGAATAAAGAAAGAGATATGCATGTAAGTAAACTGCCATAATAAAACTCAAGGGACCAGATGGAGTACTCAACAAAGAAAGCTTCAAGAAAAGTCTAAGATGTGTTATCTACACATACTAACTCTTCATGATGAATACAATTTTGTACTACAAACACATCTTAATAAAAGTAAAAATAAAAATAAGAAAGGAGATATTCCTTTTATACTTATTCTCCAAAAACCAAATTAACAGGGAATTATGCATTTTAATTGCATCATGATATAATTATCCATTTTTAGAAAAAAATGGTAACGATAGACTAAATACAGTAGAATTTTAAGGTAGAAATAGAAACATCACACACTATCTTTGTATGAAAAAAAGGATGCAAAAAAGCAGCAATTTTTGCAATCTAAAGTAAGAAATTCTTTGTCTTAAATACGTGAAGAAGATGGAAACCTACCTAAAAACAACCTACTCAGAAAATTAGTGCGAGTGTTAATTAATCACCAAATACTAAGTTAGAGTGGGATTTAGGAAAAAAAAGTATATAATAGATGCTGTTCCAGTGTCCTCTCTCTCTCTCTCTCTCTCAATCTCTCTCTCATTTTACATATATAATATATTCCCCTACAGGGATGCTGTACAATCTCAGCCCTTACTTAAAATTTTTGAGACGGTTTTTGCTAAGCTGCCCAGGCTGTCTTTGATCCTTGCACCTCAGCCTCCCGCCTCCAGATTTTTTTAATCCAGGTATTTGAGTCATGACCAGAATACAATGCATGGAAAAGTCTTTCCCAATTGCCTCCCGGAAGTAGTGCCTGAACACATCATTAAATTCTCCACTTGTGGAAATGAGCCCGAAAACTCCCACTCTTCCTCATGGCCTCTTCTTTCTCTGTTACTACTGCCTCCTTCACTATTTTGCGTGGTATTACCATCACTGTATAGCCACCACTCCATTGGCATGGCAGTTACTCTTCCAGGAGCCATTCTCTTTCCCAATGACATTTAGACATTGCTGTCCTTCCTACCAATGCTCTGAGAGTCCAGAAAATATCTACTAGCCACGAATGGATGGGAGAGGTAGATGAAGTCCCTTCCCCTACCCCATGTAGGTGTTGGTACTCTTTTGTCTATCACAGGACTTTACTTCTTGTATGGTTTCCTTTTACTTCTTATTCTCCCTCCCAAAGATTTGCTTCCACCTTTATCCATGTTTTATTACTCTGTACCATTAATTCAATTCCTACTCTATATCCAAGCTGTGTAGCAAAATTCCATTCAAAATTTCTCTTATCAGAATGGATATTGCTACAGCGAGGCAATTTTGATTTGGAAAAGACCTAGTATCCAACTGAAATTATTAAAATGCAGTGAAAAATAAAATTCTGCCATAACAAATGATGACTGTCAAGTTAAATCTGTCATATATTGCATTTCAAATTCAAGCTATTTAAATCATGTGGTTATTGCAAGTAGCTCTATAATAAGTGTACCTTATTCATTAAAAGAGAGGCACTACTTTTCAAAAGTCAGACATTTAATGGACAAGTGCATATTTTCTTTCTGTCTTGGCTTCTGTGATAGTCAGCTTTTTTAGTTCTGCCTCTGTGTATTAGTTTTCTAGTGCTATCATAACAAATTATCACATATTTACAGCCTAAAATGCCATTTGCTATATCACAGTAATGGGTCAGAAGTCTAACACAGAGTACCTCAGCTGGATCTTCTGCTTGTCGTTGTAGGAACTAATTTTCCTGTTTCCTTGCAACGTGATCCCCTCAATCTTTATATCAGTTAGGGCATTTCTAATCCTTCTTAGGTTTCAAAATATTTCCCTTCTACTACTAAATAGAGAATCATCTCTGCTTTGAAGGCCTCACACTGTACTGAATTATGCTCACATGAAAAGCATTACAGGAAATTAATGTCCGGTTCTCAAAACCATAACATATAAGGGAACTGGGAGTGGGGCCTGCATCAGTAGTCTTAACACTCTTTTATTTCAATGGTCACTCAAACTGAGGACCATTGACCATCACGCTTTTCCTGTATCATCACTAATTGATGGATATGCTTTCAATTGTCATGCCAGTAATTCTCCAGTATGCACCTTCATGCCTGACCCTTCTTGAATCCAGACCCAAGTCTCTAAAGTGCCTACAACGAGGAAACTAGCCCCTTGTGAGCATCAAATCTTCACATCACATGTTCCAAACATTAAAGTTACAGTTAAAAATATATTAGTTCTCAGAAACATTTTTCTTTCCTAGGAGATTATTCTAATTCTTCTGTTGGATAAAATATTTATTACTTACATGGTATATGACTACTTTTGGATTATGTATCAGTATCCTTTTCAGAAACACTTTTGAAGCTTTCTCACCCATAAAGGTCTTTCTCCTTGCCCATTGTCACTTGATTTCCTATTCTTTGCCTGAGTGTGGCTCTTAAGACCTTTCCTTCCTTTGACCACAAAGCAATTTTCAGATCAAACTTTGGATATTAGTTACGTATCAAAGAAAGTATGCAACTTTGATGTTTTAAACAACCAGAATGTAACAATCTCCCACCTTCAGCTATGAATATTTCATTCCTTCCGTGCTAGAATGCCAGCCTGATAAACAATAGCTTTAGTTTTAATCCTGACTATGTATTTTTGCCCATTACGATTTAGAACATTTTAATACAAATGTTCTGTAATGGTTTCAGACTCAACAGCTCTGAAACAAATTCATCAGCTGGTTAATAATGATTTCCCTGTTGTCAGCCTAGACTATCCAACGTTTACCAAAGTTTAACTTAGCACAGAACTCTCATTTGAGTCAAATGTTTCTTAGAAATGTATAAGTATATACTGTGAAATATATATATTTTGGAACTACAATTAATTTTATGTATTTAAAAATATGTATGGTACAGGTCTAATGCCAAAATAATGGGCTTTTTAGAAGACAACAAAAGAGAAAGGCAAGATACACTCCATGGAGCTAAAGTTAAAGCTCCATATAACTATTGGTCTACGTAGTTATTTAGTTCATGGCTCATTAATAAACCCATCCCATTCTAAATTAACCTTTTTTTTTCTTTTTGGGTACTACCTGCTGTAGAATGATAGTATCTATATGATTCATCATCCACAAATTGGTCTTTCTTTTATTGGCTTCTAGTTGTGCTTAGAATATTAACTTCTTAGCACAGCTGTGAGGATAGATTCCTGTGTACCTCACCTATCTTACTTAGAGCCATCATTTCTCTCATTCTATGCCATAACCCGCCTTGACCCTTCAATTCCTTGAACACACTAATCTCATTCCTCACGTAGAGATCTTTGATATTCCTGGGTTCCTCCTGTTTCTTTTCTTTGTCTTGTTAGCTTCTATACACTTTAGTTCACAGCTTAAATATTCTTTCTCAAAGAAGCTTTCCTTAGACCTTTCTTTCAATGAAATCAAGTATGGGCCACATGTTGCTTTTCTAACACATTCTGTTTTCTTGACCTAACAACACTATTCAAAATTGTAATTATCATAATCATTTATCTTTAATGTGTACTAAATACACCACTGAATAATAGTAAGTCAGCTGTTAGGCAGCATCATTTTTTGTTATCTCTTGTAAACAGTTCCTTATACAATGCCTAGTACTAAGTAAGTACTCTCCGAATGAATAAATACATAGAGGGATGAGTGAAAAAAAATTTCTTAAAACACTTTTTGAACTAGAGTCATATAGCTCCATGGACTATTGTTTCTTTTATGTTCATTTTATTTTCTGATAATGGAAGGGCAAAATCTTAATGATAGAACAGCATATCTCTGTACTAATTCCATAAAACATATTCAATATTTAATATAATCAATAAATATTCCATCAATAATCTTCTAACTAATAATTTATTATATTTTTCCACTTTTTCTGTCTTGTAACAAAGCTGGTCATCATTATCTGATCAGATATTTCAGCATTTTCATTAACAGTGATAGATACTTCCTAATGAGAGTAATTTCTGAAGTACAGCATTAAAAGATCATTCTTTTCTATGGAGAATATTTTAACATTTCTATTAAAATTGGAAATGCACTTGTCCTTAGACTGTGCAACTCCACTGAGGAATATTATATTGTTTTATCAACCAATTATTATCATGTTATTAATTTTACTCTTTTCTGATATTTAAATCCATGTATGTCTCATAAATACCTTGGACATTGTCTATGTAAGAACTTACTCTGTATTCTGTTTTTAAGCAAATGTCCATCCTTTCCCTCTCATTTTCATGCCATTTTTATTAATGTTAGTAATAAATTAGTGTAGTTGGGTTTACTTAACAAAATCCCACTTCTGTTCTCTCTAAGTGAGAAAAGTCCCAAACAGATAGCACAAAGAATTTACTAGAATTAAATCTTTTGATTAATCTTAAACTGAATGTTAGCCCAGCAGCCATTCCTCTACAAATATCAATATTTTAAACTCCAAGAGCAAAAAGAATGATTTTATTCCAAGTAGGGGATTCCTAATCCTTCCATAAATCAGTACTATTATTCTGCATATATGAAAGTAGAGATCCTACGGTCGCATTCATAGTGAGTCAACAACAACTCCTTATAGGAGTTCTCAGTAGAGATGTAACTTTTACTTCCACCTAGGTTGTACCTACTATCTAGGACAAAGAACTCTGTGGCAAGTTTAATCCTGTGACCCAGCAGCATTCACAATTCATAATTATCATTGTTATCTCTTTTTCAGAACTTCAGAAATTTGTCATAACACATACGGATGGACTGGGGATATAGCTCAGTGACACAGAGCCTGCCTGGCAAGTGCAAGGTGAATTCGATTTTCAGTACCAAAAAAATACCTGAAGGACATGTAGACTCTGTCTGTGCTCAGGCATATTACACATTCAATAAAGAGGAAATGGAAGAAGGGAGGAAGGAAGGAAGGAAGGAGACAGAGAGAGAGATTGAGAATTTAGTCTAAGGGAATTAACTTTTTTTAAAATTTTTTTTTATTTTAAAGATAGTAAAATTCAACAGAACATAACAGACCATAACAGAACAAAGTCAATCAAAACAAAGCAGTAGAACTGGTACAGAACTTCAAAGAAAGATAATGTGAAAACAATAGCTACTATAGTATATCTTGTTGTCTTCAGAATAGCTGACCATTCCAACAGGTATAGTAGAATTGAACCAAAACCAAAGCAGAATAAAACCAATAAAAACAGAATATAAAATAAAGCAAAATAATAATAATAATAATAATAATGATCAGAGTAAAGCAAAACAGTGAGAACCACATTGGGCCTTGAAGACAAGACAGAAGGGAATCCCCCATACTTGCTACATTGTCTACTGTAATCCTCCAAAGAGATGCTCAGGTTGCTGATCAGAGGCCTGCAAAATCTATGAAACAATACTAGCAATTAGTTGCTTGATGTTCCTTAGTTGCTATCAATTTAGCCAGACCTCCGAAACAGCAGGTTGTTCAAGTGTGTGTGGGGGGGTCCTTCATTCCAAGCCCGCGCGCCAGCGCCGCTTGGGCCCACCAGAGTGGGCCAGGGAAGGGCCCATTCTCGTTCTCCTCCGGGGATCCGAGGAGGTCGCCCAGGCCCCCAGAAGGCAGTTCAGTTGTGTCCTGGTCAGAGCCAGTGCCACTCAGGCCCAGCGGGGTGGGCCCCAGAAGGGCCCATTCTCGTTCTCCTCCGGGGGTCTGAGGAGGTCGCCCAGGACCCCGGAAGGCAGTTCAGTTGTGTCCTGGTCAGGAATTAACTTGTTAATGAGTATGTCTGGTCGTCAAACAAGACTGTAAATTTGAACTCAGTCCAGGTTCATGCTAATATTCAAGATTCCACCAATGAAGACACTATTAAATACTGCTAAGACAATATTAAAGTACAATTAAGAAGAATCTTTGGATAGCAGATATACTTCTTGGTGGACATGTATTTTGGATGCAGTTAGGTAAAGCCAGTTTGTAAGTGACCTGAAAGTAAGGTCCACTACCCAGGGGAAGCAGATTAACAAAAAGTGAAATACTAGTAAGAGGATCAGAGTACCAGGTAAGTAGTGTGGAGGCTAAGTTAGGGCCACAGTTTCAGCAAGAAGCTGGATTACATACCAGAAAGGAAGCAGAAATCACAGTGCAAGGACGAGCTACATATGTTGAATATTACTGGGCATATTGCTCCTTGCTACAGATGCTGATGATAAGGGCTTTTACCAGGACACTAAAATTCACACTGCAAGTCAGACTACTTTCAGAATTTATCCACTTAAAAATTTGTGCAACTAAAATAATGACAATTTTGGTTTCCACTGAGTCAGGAAGTTGCAGAGTTGATCTCACAGAGAAATGTTCCTGGTGTTTGTCTCTATTTGGAGAAAGCAAAGAACTAAGTAATGCATATTACTAAGTAAATGAGGGCCAAAGAACTTGGAGAAACTTGCACACCTTTAGAACACTAACAGCCACAGACACTGACTCATGCAAACTGCAACACTTTCTTTTTATGACAGAGATGTGTTTAAAAAAATTGTATTCCTGTGTCCTTGAAAACATCTCCAAATCTTTTAATCATAAGATTTCTCAGCCACAGTTACCTTATATAAAGGTTTTATGAATATTTTCTGTTCCTATCTAGATTTTAAAATGAATGACAAGTAATTCATTTGGTTAGTTGAATATATTATATTACAGATATACAATTTATTTATTATTGTATATTAGTACATTGTGTTAATATATTATACTATATTAATGATATTAATATATATGTTAATAGTGTTACTATATTATAGATTACCTATTATTAATATATTATAATATGTGTTATATTAATTTTATATATTATTTATTAATTTGTTACTTTTTATTTGTGCATATAAATATATTTTATATATTAGTATATATATTATATGTTGTTTATTATATATTATTAAAGTATTATATTACAGATATACAATTTATTCTTAAAGCTACACAAATTCATAACAACTCTGTTCAGCAGTAACGATACATTTTGTGTGGCTGTTTCCCTTAGAATCTCTCTGCTACACTCAGCAAGGGTCACATCTACGTGCCATATTCCACTGATCATGAAAAACTGAGAGACTCAGACAGCAGACAACCTACCTTATTGCTGTCTTAGTTTATGATATGGACCTTGAACTTCAAAATTGGGGAAAATTTCACATACAGATGATTAGTGAAAGTGGTTAGCAGAATGCATAGTTTGAAGGGATATCTGAGATTTTTGTCTCCTGTGACCAACCCCAACCCTCACCTCTTACAGTGACTTTCTCTCATATTTGCTGTACCTAAATGATCATATATATATATATATATATATATGTATCACCTTTTTCTTTTCTTTTGCTTTTCATCTTTATCTTTCTTTCTTTTAGTGTGTGCCATGGATTGATTACCTATTTCTTCATTCACTCATTTAAGAACTATTAACTGACATCTACTTTGTGCCAGGCATTCCAGGTACTGGAAATTTAACAGTGAATGAAATATACAAAATTTCCTACTTTGATACCTTTGTTTTCTAGTTGAAGAGATATTGGGAGACCAGTGTAGCAAGAGAAGTATGTGCCAGGAGAATAGAGCAAGATGAAGGAAGATGGGTTCAGGTAAGTGTTAGATCATATAATTCCTGTAAGTCATGGTAAAGAGTTTGAATCTGATCTTCAGTGGAATAAGAAGTTATTCACCAGCTTTTTTGTTTTTTTTTTTAATTTTTGCATAAAAGTAACACAATTCAGTCTATCTTAAAAGAATCACTTGAACTACTATTTGGAAAACCTACAGCAGAATCAAAAATTAAAGAAAGAAAGCTTTTGTAATTCTATAAAGTGATTTATTCTAGCAGTTGAGATGCAAAGTGATTTCTTGATAGGTTTTTAAGGCAGAACTGACAGAACTTGCTAATGGGTTGAACATAAGAAGGGCTAAAGAGAAATTGGAGATAATTCATATATTTGTACTTCAGCAGCTGCATGAAAATAAGTGCCACACTCCATAGAAACTTCGGGTTTAGGGTGTTCAATTTTGGATTTGGGGCATGTTAAGTTTGAGATGCTTTTAAAATGTCAAATCAGAAGTTAGATAGAGACTATAAGGTGAGGTAAGAGGTCATGCTGAAGGGAGACATTTGTCAATCACCAGTGGATTTGTATACACTTTTAAGGAAATATATTAATTGGTATGTTCTGGGGGAAGGATTTACTCCCTTGTGATGCAGTGTAATTTTCAACATACTACCTGAATTAAGTGAAATTGTTCTGATTTCTTGCAAGTAACACAAACTGCCTCTGAATAACTCAAGCTAAAAGAAGAAATTTATTAAAATGGAATCTTTTCATTCTTTCATATAATGAAAGAAAAAGATGAAAACCACAACTCAAGAAAGACAGCAACACCACCTTCACTAGATACCTTACTAATAAGAATCTGAGGAAACTGTATTAATAATATTCAGATCCAGACACATGAACACCATCTTTGAGGCCCACAGGGACCAGGAGTCTATACCCAGAGGCCAGCAGTCACTCCAGAACCCTCAG
This sequence comes from Dasyprocta punctata, assembly GCA_004363535.1. Taxonomy (NCBI): domain Eukaryota; kingdom Metazoa; phylum Chordata; class Mammalia; order Rodentia; family Dasyproctidae; genus Dasyprocta; species Dasyprocta punctata. The sequence continues at coordinate 24,825 of RJWM01011508.1, forward strand.
TGAGGCTCTTGGGGACTGGAAAGCTGTGCCAAGTGGCTCACTCACACCCAGACATCATCTCTGAGGCCCACAGGAACCAGGAGTCTGTACTCAGCAACCAGCAGTCATCCGGGAACCCTCAGTGAGTACTGCAAGGATTGTGAAGCTACACTCAGTGACCCGCCCACAACTAGGTATGCTCGGTGATGCTCACATGGCCTGGGAAGCTGCACCCAGTGACCCACCCACACCTGGGAACCCTCAGTGAGGCTCATGGGGACTGGAATGCTGCACCCAGTAGTCTGTTCACACCTCGGAGTGAACAGATCTGGTTTAGAGTGGGAACCATCTCTGAGGCCCATAGGGACTGGGAGTCTGTGCACAGTGACTCACAGTCATCTGAGAGCCCTCAGTGAAGACTTCTAGAACTGGGAGTCTGCACCCAATGACCCATTCATGCCTGGGAACCATCTCTGAGGTCTGAGAGACTGAGAACCTGTTCCCAGCAATGTGTAGTCATCCAAGAACCCTCAGTGAAGCCTGTAGGGATGGGTGTCTGTGCCCAGTGACTCAAAACCAACAGCATCTCTCAGTGAGGCCTGCTGCCAGACAGCCCACCAGAACAAGAAGCAACTAGGACTTGGAATTTGGCTGATTCAGAGGAACATAGGAAAACACCAGAACGAAAGAACAAAATGCAATCTCAAATTGCCAGCCCATCCAGATCAAGTCCAGGAGGCATAGACATGGATGAATTTGGAAATCACCACCTGAAATCTCTGAAATCAGGGAAGTAAAGAAACAACTCCAGGAAGTTGAAAAGGAAATCAGATCAGAAATTATTGCTTAGGTAAAAACCAAAATGATAAATATAATGAAAGAATTGGGGAATATATCCAAAGAACATAGATGAAAAAACAGAGCATAGGAAAGTTATGGAACCCTTGAATGAACAATACAGGAAACAATTAGAATACATGAAACAGATTCATATTCGGAAAATCAAAAATTCCATTGAAAGCTGGCAAAGCTGCATGAAGAAAATTGAAGACAGACTTTTAGTCCTTGAAGACAGGATTGTGGCTAGTGATCATGAAATGAAAGATCTCTTAAAAATAACAAGGAATCAGTAAATAACAATTAAACAGCTACAAGACAATGCAAAGAGAAACAATATAAGACTGATAGGCATAAACCAAAAGAAGACAACATAATGACATAAAAAGACAATTTGCAGACATAGTAGCAGAAAATATTCCAAACATGGGAAAAGAACCTGACATGCATATAAGCAAGGCATACAGAACTCCAATTAGCCATAACCAAAATAAATCCATAGTTGAACATATAATAATCAAGATCCCAGAAATTCAGCATAAGAACAGAGTGTTAATAACTGTTAGAGAAAAGAAACAGATCATCTATAAAGGAAAGCCTATCAGAATCATCACAGACTTCTCAACACAAACCATCAAGTCAAGAAGAGTATGGACTGAAATATTTTGAGTACTAAAAGAAAACAACCTCCAACCCAGATTGATGCACCCCGCAAACTATCTTTCAAAATCATTGGAGAAATAAGATACTTCCAATACAAAGAACAACTGAAGAACTTCATTACAACCCAACCAACCCTACAAAGAGTACTGAAAGATATTCTAGAAAAACATAGAAATGATCACAATTCCAAGAACAACAGAAAGAACAAGCAACCCACCAGAAGCACAAACAATTAAGTAGAGGGGTAAAAGTAGGGAACCAACAATGGAAAGATAACATGACAAACATAAGCCAATATATATGAATTACACCTATCAATATAAATGGCCTCAATTCATCAATCAAAAGAAACAGATTGGCAGAGTGGATCAAGAAAAAAATCCAACAAAACGCTATATAGCAGAAACACATTTAACTCAAAAGGAAATTCATAGACTGAAAGTCAAATGATGGAAAACAATGCTCCATGTGAAGGAATTAAAAAAAAAAACAGGGGAGCAATTCTGTTTGCAGACAATATGAAATTCAAACCAAGAATGATTAAGAGATAAAGAAGGTCACTATATACTTGTTAGGTGAAACCTTCAAGGGAAAGACATAACAATCCTAAATATATATGCAAAAAGTATGGGAGTATCCAGTTATGTAACGCAAATTAATAGACATGAAAAATCAAATAAGCAATAATACAGTTGTAACGGGGGGCCTTAACACTCCATTGTCCCAAAAAGGCAGATCAACTAGACAAAAACTCAGCAAAGAAATAACAGAACAAAATCAAGCTTGTGAATAAATGGACTTAGCAGATGCATACAGAGTATTCTGCCCACCAACATAAGAATACACTATCTTCTCAGCTGCACATGGGACATTCTCTAAAATAGACCATATACCAGCCCATAGAACATGCTTAAGGAAATGCAAAAGAATTGCAATGATCCCGTGCATATTATCTGACCATAGTACCATGAAATTGGAAATTAATGACAAAAAAATCTCAAAAACTCCATAAACACATGTAAACTGCATAATACCCTCCTGAAAAATCAATGTGTCACAGAGAAAATTAAAAAAGAAATTAAACAATGTTTACAAGCAAATGAAAATGCATATATAACTTACTGGAACCTGTGAGATGCAATGAAAGCAATCATCACAAGGAAATTTATTGTGGTGAATTCTCACATCATGAAAACAGATGGAATACAAAAAGACAACCTGATGCTACACTTCAAATATCTAGAAAAAGAAGAGCAAGTCAATCCCAAAGTCCAAAGAAGGGAGGAAATTATAAAGATCAGAGCAGGAATTAATGTAATTGAGACTAAGAAAATAATACAAACAATTAAAGAATTAAATAGTTGCTTATTTGAAAGAATAAATCAAATTGATAAGCACCTAGCCAACCTTATCAAAAAGAGGAAATAAAATCCTGAAATTCATGTAATAAGAAAAAAATGGGTGAAAACACTACAGATCCTGTGGAAATATAGATCATCAGCAGCTACTTTGAAAACCTTTATTCTCATAGGTTCAATGACACAAAAGAAATGGACAGATTCCTAGAAACATGAATCACCAAAGCTGGATCAAGAAGATGTAAAATTGCTGAATAACCCAATATCAGTTAATGAAATTGAAAATGTAATTAGAAACTTACCAACAAAGAAAAATCCAGCCCTGATGGAGTTACTGCTGAACTCTACAAGAAATTTAGACTTAATGCCAACACTCCTCAAACTCTTCAATAAAATTCAAAGGGAAACAATTCTCCCTAACTCATTCCTGGAAGCAAGTATTACTCTAATACCAAAACTAGGGAAAGATACAACCAAAAAAGAGAACTATGGGTCAATCTCCCCAGTGAACACAGATGCAAACATTCTCAATAAAATACTGACAAATCATCAAGTTTATACACCACCGCCAAGTGAGATTCATCCCAGGAATGCAGGGATGGTTCAACATATGCAAATCAATAAATGTAACACACCATATCAATAGAGTCAAAAGCAAGAATCACATGATCATCTTAATTGATGCAGAAAAAACCTTTGATAAAGTCCAACAATAATTCATGATAAGAATTCTACAGAAAATCAGAACAGACAGCATTTAGCTCAAGCCAATAATAGCCGTACATGATAAACCAACAGGCAACAACTTACTAAATGAACACAAACTGAAAGCTTTCAACCTAAAATCTAGAACCAGACAAGGATGTAAAAAATTGCCACTCCTATTCCACATAGTTCTGGAAACATTAATGAGAGCAATTAGACAAGAGAGAGAAATAAAAGGAATAAGGATAGGAAAGGAAGAAGTTAAACTATCATTATTTGCAGATGACATGATACTCTACATAGAAGAACCCCAAAACTTCACTGAAAGACTTCTAGATTTAATGAACAGATTCAGTAATGTAGCTAGATACAAAGACAACACTCAAAAATCAATGGCATTCCTGTAAGTGAACAACAACTCACAGAGAGAGAAACAAGGGATACCACACCATTCACAGTAGCATCCCCAAAAATGAAATACTTAGGAAACAATCTAACAAAGGATGTAAAAGGTCTATACATTGAAAATTGCATTACTTTGAGAAAATAAATTGAAGAGGATTTCAGAAAATGGAAAGACATTCCTTGTTCATGGATAGGAAGAACAAACATTTTGAAAATGGCCATTCACCCAAAATTGTAATACAGATCTAATGCAATTCCAATCAAAATACCATTAACATACCTCACAGATCTAGAGAAATCATTCCTAAAATTCGTATGGAACCAGAAGACACATAGACTACCAAAGGCAATTCTGGACAACAAAGGCAAGGCAAAAGCCTTGATTTGAAATTATACTACAAATCTACTGTGATAAAATCAGCATGGTACCAACAACAACAAAAAAAAGACCTGAATATATATGAAATATATTAAAAGATACAGTCACAACTACTAACACACTCAGCCACCTTATCTTTGACAAAGGGGCCCAACAAGTTCACTGGGAAGGCAGTCACTTTAATAAGTGGTGCTGTAAAAACTGGCTTTCTATATGCCAAAAACTAAAACTAGACCCATGTCTACCACCATGCACTAAACTAAAGTCAAAATAGAACGAAGATCTAAATATTAAATCAGAAACACTAAATCTGCTGGAAGACAAATTAGGTACAAATCTTAAAGACATAGGGGTAGGTAGAGAATTCATGAACAAAAATCAAACTGCACAGGAAATACTTCCTAGAATCAACAACTGGAATCTCATCTTAGTAAAATGTTTTTGCATGTCAAAAGAAATCTTCAACAGAGTAAAAAGAAAATCCAAAAATTGGGAAAATATCTTAACCAACTCTCCCTCAAAGGACTTCTATCTAGAATATATAAAGAATTAAAAACAATCAGGCCCCCAAAATTCAGACCTAATCCAAAAATGGGCATCTGAGATGAATACACACTTCTCAGATGAGGAAATACAAATGGCAAATAAATATATAAAAAAATGTTCAACATCATTAGTCATTCAAGAAATGCAAATTAAAACAGCACTGAGATTCCATCTCACTCCAGAAAGAATGACCAAGATCAAGAAATCAAATAATAACAAATGCTGGAGCAGCTGTGGGGAAAAGGGAACACTTCTCCACTGTTGGTGGGAGTGTAGGCTGGTGCAACCACTGTGGAAATCAGTGTGGAGATTACTCAAAAAGCTAGGATTATAGGTCCCATTTGACCCAACTATCCCACTCCTGGGCATTTTCCCAGAAGACTTAAAAACATCATACCACAGTGATATACATGCACCCATGTTTATAGCAGCACAATTTGTAATAGCCAAATCTTGGAAACAACCCAAATGCCCATCAACTGAGGAATGAATAAAAGAGATGTAGATGTAGTATTTTTATACAGTGGAGTACTACTGAGCTACAAAGAAGGATCACATTGAGGCTTTGATAGGTAAATGAATGTGACTCGAGACATTCTCATAAGTGAAATAAATCAAACTCACATGTTTGTGAGTTTGATTTATTGAGTTTCTCAAACTTTAGAAACTTTGATTTATTGAGTTTCTCAAACTTTAGAAACTCTGAACCAAATACTCTTTCCAGTCATAAAATTGTCTGTATTGTCTACCCAGTGTAAGAAACTGAATGAGTAAATAAGACCCAAAATCTTCAACAAATATTGTGAAAGGGTAAGAAACTGCTGAAATGGGAAAAATAACTGGGATAGGAGAAAGGAGAAAAGAAGGAAGAGAAAAGGAAAAAGATATAAATTTGTATGTAAACACTTAAGATAGCTAAGATGATTGTAGAACTAATTCTATTAGTTCTTGGAAAAGAACAGTTAATACTCATATGATCCAATCAATTCTGCATATCTATGTCTGGTAATCTAAGCAACTCTTGAAGATAACAATATGCAATATTACAACCATTGTCAAATTTCTATCATCTTGTTTTGAAAGCTATATTGCTATTATTTTGGTTTTTTTCTTGTTCTTGTAATTGTTATTTGTACGCCTCTTGTTTTTTGTTATTCTTTTCTGTGTTTTTTTTTTTCTCTCTCTTTAAAATAAAGAAAATAATATTCGGGTCTAAAGGCTTTACACCAGAGACTTGGTGATACACTGCAAACTCAGAAGAAGTATTGTAAATTCCTTGTGTGTTAAGCAAAGTTGTTAAAATAAAACCTTGAACTCAGAGTGTGGTCTTTGGACCAACAGCTTATTTGAAATGTAGAATCTCATTTTGTACTCTGGATAAAACCCTAACTTTCACTTTAACAAGTCTCCCATGTGATTCATATGCAAACTAAAGTTTGAGAAACACTGAACCAAATGTTCTTTCCAGTCATAAAATTCTTTTATTGTCTAAGTAGGGAAGGTATTTTCATACACCAACCATATCATGAAATTCTATTTCCTAATTATAAACTTTATTTTAAAATAGAATTACAAATAATTTTATATTAAACAGTCACAAACAAGAGAGCTAATTTTGAGGCAAATCTAACTCAGGTAACTAATAGATCTACTGTATTTCATTTAGTGCTTTAAGACTTATAGAGCTCATGTTTTGATTTTGTCACAGTGCTCCAAAATGTAGTCTTTTACTTATACTACATAGTTGCTTTCATTGATCAGAATTCTACATTTGTAGGGCTGTGTTTCATACTTTTATAACATTATTCTTGGGTAATCACATTATTATTATAAAAATGAGAGGAAAGTAATAAATATTAATACCATTGTTTGTAGAAAATACATGCCAATTTTTATTTGATGGACATAAATATTGATGGCTCATTAAATGTTGGCTTAGAATTGTAGTCCAGAAAGCAAACAGGTCTTGAAATGGAATGCAAATCTGCCTCTGAACTTACTTCCCCTTAAATAATTTCCATGAAACCTTAAATAAGTTTGAATTTAAAAATCCTCCTAGAAATGAACTAGTAGATATTCAAAGAAAATTTAGTTATTTTAACTTACTCGTTGGCATCATTTCTTGAAAATGTGGTCCTTAATGTCCATATATTAGAATCACTTTGAAAGCTGATTAAAATACAGATTCTGAGCTCTCACCAAACCTGCCAAATCAGAATCTCTAGAGGTAGAGTCCAGGATTCTATACTTGAAAATATTTTCTTAGGTATTTTTTTATGTTCTCCAAAGCTACAGAATCGCTATCCTAAAAGCTACATTTAAGTTTAGTTTACTATTAGTGTAAATTTTTCTAGGACTGAGAAAATTGTCCTAGTATTGTCTAAGTAGGAAAGGTATTTAAGGCAAACTTTTATTGTTTCATATTTTATTTGCTTTGATTCTGTGCTTCACGTTGGAATGGCATTTTAAGTACATGGTTTACTTTTTTTTCTATTTTCCAAAAGCTTTAAAAAAATATTTTTTGATAACTCACTAAGATACCAAGTACCAAAGCACAGCATTTTCAGAATGTTCAAGGAAGTTACTGTGGCTAGATGGGGAATAACTTTTTAAAGAGCATCACTGAATCAAATTGTGGGGGTGTGTATCACACAGCTTTCCCATTGCTGAGCCCCAATACTCAATACCCACAACTTAATGGAAAAGTGTAACTTAGCTCATGGCTTCTGGTGATTCAGTACATCACTGACTGGCTCCAAGTCAGAAATATCATGTGGAAGAAAGTGAAGGAGCTTATTCCATGGCAGCAGAGAAACACAGCAGTGGAATAGCATCATTGAGAAAAAATACAGACCCCATGGCTATGTTTCCACAATCCACAAACACACACACAGAAGTATGCTTCACTAATCACCTGAGTTGTTCCCAAAGTCAATCAAATTGACATTCCACCTTAGCTCTCACTGGGGGGGAAAAGATAGAACAATTATGAAAAATGAACAATTCAATTTAATTTAAATTAATAATTCTAAATAGATAATCATCTGCTCTAAAATTTAAGAATAAGACATTTCTCCCAGCACTCGGGAGGCTGAGGTAGGCGGAGCGTTGTGAGTTCGAGGCCGGCTTGGGCTACAACACGGCGCAAGGCCGACCTGAGCTACATAGTGCGACCCTGCCTCAAAAAAAAACCAGGGCCGGAAGTTTGGCTCAGTGGCTTAAGCGCCTGCCCTGGCAGGCGCAAGGTTGTGAGTTCAATCCCCGGTGCCGCAAAAAAAAAAACAAACAAACAAAAAAAAAAAAGAATAAGACATTTCTTAAATGGACACAACTCTGTAATTTTCCAAAATAGTTCCTTATTAAATTCAAAACATAGAAAATGTGGTGATTTCATTACCTTACATTCCACATAAAAAATATAAAAAATATAGATATCTCTACAGTGTCTCTCCTAGTAGTTTATGCAAAATAGTTTAGATGATTTGAATAAACAAATAGCATAAAATATGTAGTTTGTACCATATTGATATTTCCAGCTATCATTATTATATAGACATTTTCTATAATAATACATTTGATCTACTACATTTGATCTTCCATAATCCACTTTACCCAATTCCCACTGACTGACAGACATTTCAATTTTATACTACTAAAAGAAATCTTGAAAGAAATAATTATATAATTCTCTGGTTATTTCTTGGAAACAAATTTTTAAAGCAAAATTGCTGAGTCAAATTTTATGCATAATGAGAATTTTGCTACAGGTGGCCCTCCTGAAATCTTAATTGGGCACCATTATAATATATACCACTATAACTATTTTTCCACAGTGGGTATCATTAGCAATCTAATAGTCAATAAAAGTAATTCCATCATTTTAATTTATGGGCTATTAATTACTAGCAAGAACATGTTTGTTTTTTTGTTTGTTTGTTTGTTTGTTTTTTTCCGGCACCGGGGATTGAACTCACAACCTCGTGCCTGCCAGGGCAGGCGCTTAAGGCACTGAGCCAAACTCCCGGCCCTGGTTTTTTGAGGCAGGGTCGCACTATGTAGCTCAGGCCGGCCTTGCGCTCGCGTTGTAGCCCAAGCTGGCCTCGAACTCACAACGCTCCGCCTACCTCAGCCTCCCGAGTGCTGGGACTAAAGGCGTGCGCCACCACGCCCGGCTAAGAACATGTTTTTATATATTTATTGGCTGATATATTTTTTCTGTGAATTGCCTTTCATGACCTTTATCGCATTTTTATAATTAAATAGAAAAATAAACTTTATGTTTTTAACTTTTTCTTCAAAGCCGAGTTCATTCTTTTTATTTTTAGCTAGCAATTACAAATTGTACACATTTATGGTGTACAACATGTTTTGATACATATAATGCAAGGAATATGAATTGTAATTGGTAAATATGATACTGTTGTAAAATTGTAATGCTTTGTGCCACAAAAGAAAGAAGACATACATACAGAATTGAAATTAAGTTAAAAAATTGAAACACATACATACAGTGAAGTATAGAGATAGAGAAAAATCAGATAAGCAGAAGTTTACATAAAAATGAGCATAGAAATAGAGAACACAAGATACATATCCATTTAAACATGAAGAGAGATATGAAGACACAAAGACACACTGAGATATGCATTGACAAAAACATAGACAGAGATGAAAAGTAAAAGGACACCCAAAGGAAAAAGGATTGGGCAGAGGCGAAAAGGCATATACACAGGCTGAGGTTTACTCATAATTAGATGAACATACAGCCTTAGAAAGAAAGTCACATAAAAACACAGCATAATCCCATAAAGAAAAAAATTCTACACAAAAATTACAAGAGAGAGAGAGAGAGAGAGAGAGGAGATTTAAGAATACATATTCAGAAAAACAGATTTAGTAACATGTAGATAGCCAAATTCAAAAACAAGGAGTCTTTCATCAATTAAAATTCACAATACGGTGTTGTGGCATATTACTAAAGACTAAAAATTATGTGGTATTGTCACCCCCAAAGGCTGAAGTTAAGGTAATATTTCTAGCTCTTCTTCTACAGATCAGAGAAATTAAAACTGAGGCCTGGATATATTATAGACATAAATTTACTTCTTTAAAAAATAGAAAAGTGAACTCTGATGAACAAACACTAGAAAAGTTTTGTCTATTCCACATAAGTGCACAAACAATATACCCATTTTCATTCTTCATTTAGACATAATCATGGAGAGAACAACAGGCCTTACTGGAGCTATACCTATTACTAAATAATAACTACAAAATGATACTAACAAATTCATCATGTGAATTACTGTTAAAAAGAAGAGGAAAAAAAGAGTTGAAATTGCAACTGAGAATCAAGTATTTGGCAAGATTATGATAAAATCAATCTAATTTATTAAGTTGATCTAATCTATTAAATTCACTTCTCTGGGGAAAAAGTTCAGAACCTCTAGTTGCTATACCCACCAAACTATTGAGTTAATCAAATCAACTATATGAAAATTCTATCGAACACTCATCAGTCAACCACTATGAATGACCAAAAACAAATAGAAAAGCTTCACTAGAAAATCATCAATTCAATATTACTTTATACACACCGCCAAAGCATTTCAGGGATGCATAAATATTTTGAAATGTGTTTAAATAATGTGTTCTGACTGCCAGTAAAATTTTTCCAAGCAAATGTTATTAAAAAATGTTTGGACTATCCGCAAATGTTTTTACAAGCATTCCTACCAGCAACTACTGAAGCCTCAGAAAATATGCTGGCCGACATGAAAACTAAGAAAGAAATGCTGGATTCAAGGTGACCTAAGGAAATGTAGAGAGGAATGTTTGTGCTGTTAGGATCGTCCAAAAACAAATGCATGTTTCATGAAAAGTTTTTGAAACAAATAGTTCTAGCTAAAAATAAACATTTGGACAGTGAGGACACACCCCACAAAAATGTTTGCTTTATGATACTAACATTTTATTTGGCATGTGTCTGCCAGAGCAGAAGTGGGCAAAAATAAGATAAATGCAAACACCTCACAGACATCAAAATTGTAGTAAATTTATAATGCAAAAAATGAGAAGATTCATTTAGTGAACATATAGCAAAAAATAGATATTAATGACTTACTTAAAGTAGTAACAATTTTACCAGCACAAGATCCAAAGCACAAAAACACCCTCAATTATCAGTCACGCTATATATTATTATAGACTTTACTTTCATATAATGCTGCAAAATTCTTTATGATTAACTCACATAACAAATCTGAGGTAAGCTGATGACAGGTATTATTTATGCTTTACAGGTGAAATGTGTTAGCTAGGTAAGTCTGTTTTTAGTCCCTTATATTATATTTGTCTCCTGGAATTTTAAAATATACTTTTAAAATCCCACATTCTTTTGTTCTTTCAGAAAAAGAGATTTGTGGTACATAATTGGCTAATATTAGAAAAACAGCTAATGTGATACAGGAGAAAAACTAGGAAGTTTAGGAAAATGTAAAAGCTTATTTATTCATGCATTTCTTTAAAACAATTTTATAACATCTGCTACCCACTCATAGTCACTATCATAGTAAGTCCTTACTTACCTTTCCAGTTTTTCTTAATTCCTTAATATAAACTAGAGCCTAATCATAACTGTTATGCATAATAAAGTTTACACTCAAAAACAATTTTCATGCCACCTTGGTCTAAGTTTCCTGAACTCCTTTCACTTTTGTCTCTTTGTCCCTCTAATTTCTGGGGTAGAGCCAGTTTCAGAGGTTCTAACACCAGTTTGTTATTCCATGTTGACAACTTCGCAAACTCCAATTAGTTGTAGGACTTCTGTTGATCACACTAAGAGGTCATAGTGGCTCAAGGGGGAAGGAAAATGCTTGTACTTCTTTCCTCACTTGTCTGTTAATTTCAGCCCCAAGTTTGCAATTATAGCTATAATGAGGCTGTCCACTTGATCTAAACTAGTACATCAAATTCAAAATGTCTAAAGACTGTTTATCACCTTCTACCAAGGTGCCCAACTTCCTCATTTCCATGAATAACATCATTCTTCTAATCACTCTTTGAAAATCTATATAGCTACTGTTTCTGAATCCAATTAATAAATTCAAGTCATTTTATCTCCTCAATGCAGTCACACCTTCATATTCAATTGCTCTGAAACACACCAATTTTGTACTTGAAGTGTTTTTTTTTTTTTTTTTTTTGTGGCACTGGGGATTGAACTCACAACCTCATGCCTGCCAGGGTAGGCGCTTAAGGCACTGAGCCAAACACCCGGCTCTGGTTTTTTGAGGCAGGGTCGCACTATGTAGCTCAGGCCGGCCTTACGCTTGCGTTGTAGCCCAAGCCGGCCTCGAACTCACAACGCTCCGCCTACCTCAGCCTCCCGAGTGCTGGGATTAAAGGCGTGCACCACCACGCCCAGCTACTTGAAGTATTTTGATGTGAAAAATTTTGTTGTGGTACTCGTTTGTTTGATATTTGATGTACAAGTTACAATCTGTCAGTGTCAAATATCTGATGACTCCTTATTCTTTCCAGTCAAAACAAATTGTTTGGTATTCACCATTTTCTGGACTCATTACACCTTCTGGAAATGATTAACAACTACCAAAGTACCATTGTATCTATTAATATCCAACACTTCAAATTTATTCAACCAACACTACCCAATTCCATCATCAGTCATAATCCACTTAATATTGGCTTCCTTGCTATCTCTATTTTTCCTCCTTTTTCCATCTTTCTTGCTATCATCAAATTAAGCATCTATAGCGATGTCATATGGCTATGAAGTAAACTGAAGCTCCTTGAACTGGTATACATAGTCTGATGGCAGCCAGGAAATGTTAATACTCAGCTTGAAGCAATTCTCATATATCTCATACTCCTACAAAGGCTTGAGTAATCTGAGACAAAGTGCAGAAGCTTCTCTGGGTAGTCTTCACTGTCAGAAAAGCAAATCTTTCATTCCATATCTTTTTCCACTAGTCATCTCCATATTTTATATTCCAGCAAACTATATGATCTCTACATTCAAGGTTTGCACTACAGTTTGCAATTGATATGTCTCTACTAGAGATAGATAAGAAAATAGATGATGATAGGAAGAGGATGGAAATCGTGAATCATCAGTATAGGAAACAAATAGAATGCATGAAACAGATTCAAGCAGATATCCAGAAAATCAAAAATTCCATTGAAAGCTGGCAGAGCCACTGGAATGAAACTGAAGATAGACTTTGAGACCTTGAAGATAGGATCACAACTAGTGACCATGAAAGGAAAGACCTCCTGAAAATAACAAAATATCAGGAAATAATTCGACAGTTACAAAATGATGCAAAGAAAAGCAATAAAATCGGACCTTCGCCCCACCTGCACCCCCCCCCGAAGACCTTGGACCTTGGACCTCAGCAGCAGCCTGGTGAGATCTTGGACCTTCACCCTGCCTGCACCCCCACCCACCCACTCACCCCAGAGACTTTGGACGTGGGACCTCAGCAGCAGCCTGGCGAGACCTCGGAACTCGAACCTCGGAGTTTGGCAGCAGACCTGCAAGACTTGGGACCTTTTCCCCGCCCACACACACCCCCACCCACCCACCCTTGACACCTCGGACTGCAGCAGCAGCCCATCTTCAACAGCCTAGAGACCATCAGAATCCTGTCCACTACCTACAGAACACTGGTGGGCTGGTGGAAGCCTCAGCAACCCGTCATTCACACAAAGGACCCCAGCGGGCCTGCAACTGAGCAGTGAGTTCTCCCCTCAAGTAGAGGACATCAGAGGGTCAGCAGGAGCAGTAAGGAGCCCTCCCCTTCAACTGCAGTACTTTGGAAACCTGGCAAGAGTGTGGGTGAGTCCTTCTTCCATACAGAAAATACCGGGTGGGTTGAGGAGAAGACTGACAAGGCCTAGGGTCTAGGAGAACCCCTGTGACACAGTAGGTCCCAACTGAGGCACACAATATAACCAGGTAAATCTGGCAGCATGGAACTGCCTAAAACCACAGTAACAATAGAAGCTAAGGGTTGGCTTGCATCAATACTCCTAGGCTAGTCAGCTTAGGGAGAATGTAAGACTCACCCAAAAGGACTTGCAGGAGGAATCCAAATGACTGGGCCCTTCACTTTATTGAGGGACTCAGAAGTTGGTCAAAAATCACCCATACAGTAGGACCCTAAGACACATATAACAGTCCATAGAGACTAGTGGTATTGAAAGATCAAACTATTAACCCAAGACATGAAAATGATAAGACGACAAAGCAAAACGCAATCTCAAATGTCCAGTCCATCAGGAACAAGTATAGGGGACATTGAAATAGAGGACACTGAAAGTTACACACCTGAAATTTCTGAAAAGATAGCAAGTGAAATAAAGAAACAAATCCATGAAGCTATAGAGGAAATCAGATTAGAAATAATCTCTCAGGTAAAGAAAGAAATGACAATCTTTGTACAGAATTACTCAGCATAACTAGAGAAGATATAGATTAAAAAGTACAGGAGCATGGGAAAATGACGGAAACCTTGAATGAGCAACTCAGGAAGCAAATAGAAAGCATGAAAAAAATTCAAGGAAATATCCAGGAAATACAAAGCTCGATTGAAAGCTGGCAAAACTTTTTAAATGAAGCTGATGCTAGACTTTCGGACCTTGAAGACAGAATCACACCTAGCAAACATGAAAGGAAAAAACTTGTAAAAATAACAAGGGAGCATGAAATAACAATTCAACAACTTCAAAATGATGCAAAGAGAATCAACATAAGACTGATAGGTGTCAATGAAAATGCAGGAGTCAATGCAACTGACTTAAAAAAAAACTATTCACAGATGTAATTGTGGAAAATTTTCCAAGCATAGGAAAAGAATCAGATATGCAGATAAGTGAGGCATATAGAATGCCAAAGAGTCATAACCAAAATAAATCTACACCCACACATATAATAATTAAGATCCCAGACATACACCATAAAAATAGAATACTAAAAGCTATTAGAGAAAAGACACAACTCACCTATCAAGGAAGGCCCATTAGAATCACAGCAGACTTTTCAGCACAAACCCTAAAGTTAAGATGAGCTTGGAGTGAAGTATTTCAAGCCCTGAAAGAAAACAACTTTCAGCCCAGATTGATGTGCCCTGCAAAAGTTTCTTTCAAAATTGATGGACAGGTGAGATATTTCCATGACAAAGAGCAACTGAAGAAATTCATGTCTACCAAGTCAACACTAGAAAGAACACTGAAACTCACAATAAAGACAGACAAAAATGACTGCAATTCCTAGAACAACAACAGAAAAAAATGACCAGGCAGGGCAAACAATTAAAAAAGGGGGGAAAGCAGGAAAACAACAGGAAAATAACATGACAAAGTTAAACCAGAACATATCAGTTATATCAATCCATGTAAATGGCCTCAATTCACCAAACAAAAGAAATAGACTAACAGAATGGATCAAGAAACAGGATCCAACAATATGCTGCAAGAAACACATCTAACTCAAAAGGAAACTCATAGACTAAAAGCGAAAGGATGGAAAGGATGGAAAACAATATTCCATATGACAGGAACCCAGAAAAAAGTGGGTGTAGCTATTCTGTTGCAGACAGTGTAAACTTCAAACCAAAAATGATCAAATAGATAAAGAAGATTATTACATACTTGTTAGGGGGAAAACTCAAGAGGAAGCACTAACAATCATAAATATATATGCACTAAATACAGGAGCACCCAACTATATAAGACAGATACTAATGGACATGAAAAAACCAAATATGCAATAACACAATTATAACAGGGGAACTTAATACCCCATTGTCACATAGAGATATATCAACTAGACAAAAAGTTAGCAAAGAAATAACAGAACTGAATCAAACCTGTGAACAAATGGACTTAGTAGATGTTTATAGAGTGTTCCACCCAACATCAGAATACACATTTTTCTCAGCTCCACATGGGAAGTTCGCTAAAATAGACCATATATTAGCCCACAGAACATGCTTAAGTAAATGCAAAGGGGTTGAAATTATCCCATGCATATTATCTGATCATAGTGCACTGAAATTGAAAATTAACAGTAAAAGAAACTGCAAAACCTATATAAACACATGGAAATTAAATAACAACCAATGGGCTACAGATGAAATTAAAGAAGAAATGAAATAATACCTAAAATTCAATGAAAATGCAGATACAAAATACTGAAACTTGTGGAATACAATGAAAGTGGTCCTAAGAGGAAAAGATATAGCAATAAATTGTCACATCAAGAAAACAGAATGAGCACAAATAAATAACCTAATGCTACACCTCAAACTTCTAGAAAAAGAAGAGCAAGTCAAACCCAAAACTCATACAAGAGAGGAAATTATAAAGATCAGAGCAGAAATGAATGCAAATGAGACTAAGAAAACAATATAAAGAATTAATGAATCAAAGAGCTGGTTCTTTGAGAGAATAAGCAAAATTGATAAACTGCTAGCCAACCTTTATCAAGAAAAAGAAAGAAAAAATTCAAATTCATGCAATAAGGAATGAAAAGGGAGAAATTACTACAGATCCCGTGGAAATTCAGAATATCATGAATACCTACTTTGAAAATCTTTACTCACATAGGGTGGAAAACACAGAGAAAATGGACAAATTCCTAGAAATGTATGAACTACCAAAGCTGAGTCAAGAACATATAAAAATTTTGAATAACCCAATATCAGCTACTGAAATTGAAAATGTGATTAAAAACTTACCAACAAAGAAAAGTTCAGGTCCTGATGGATTCACAGCTGAATTCTACAAGAAATTTAGAGGAGATTTAATGCCAATACTCCTCAAACTCTTCAATGAAATTGAAAGGGAAGCAATCCTCCCTAACTCATTCCTGGAGGCAAGTATTACTCTGATACCAAAACCAGAGAAAGACCCAATCAGAAAAGAGAACTATAGGCTAATTTCCCTAATGAACATCGATGCAAAGATTCTCAATAAAATACTGGCAAATAGAATGCAGCAAATCATTAAGAAGATTACACATCATGACCAAGTGGGATTTATTCCAGAAATGCAGGGATGGTTTAACATACACAAATCAATAAATGTAATACACCACATCAATAGTGCCAAAGACAAAAATCGCATGATCATCTTAATAGATGCAGGAAAAGCTTTTGATAAAGTCCAGCACTTGTTCATGATAAAAAACTAACAGAAACTTGGAATAGATGGTATCTACCTCAATCTGATAAAAGCCATCTATGACAAATCAACAGCCAGCATTATGCTAAATAGACAAAAACTGAAAGCTTTCATTCTAAAATCAGGAACAAGACAAGAATGTCCACCGTCACCATTCCTATTCAATATAGTTCTGGAAACATTAGCCAGAGCAATCAGACAAGAGAGAAATAGAAGGATTAAGGATAGGAAAGGAAGAAGTTAAATTATCACTATTTGCAGATGACATGATACTCTACATAGAAGACCCTAAGAACTCCATCAAAAGGCTACTAGAGTTAATAAACAAATTCAGCAGTGTAGCTGGATACAAAGTCAACACTCAAAAATCAATAGCATTCCTTTCTACAAACAACAAACTCACTGAGAGAGACATTATGGAAACACCTTTCACAGCAGCATCCAAAAAAGATGAAATACTTAAGAATCAACCTAACATATAACATAAAAGATCTATATGCTGAAAACTATAGTACTCTTTAAAAAAAAGGAGATTGAAGAGGATGTTAGAAAACAGAAAGATATCCCTTACTCTTGGTTAGGGAGAAGCAACATTGTGAAAATGGCCATACTCCTAAAACTGTTATACAAATTTAATGAAATCCTAATCAAAGTTCCATTACCATACCTTGTACATCTAGAGAAAACACTCCTAAAATTCATCTGGAACAAAAGAGACCTAGAATAGCAAAGGCAATTCTAGGCAACAAAATCAAGGCAGGAGACATCTCAATCCCTGACTTGAAATTATACTACAAAGCTACAGTGATAGAATCAGCATGGTACTGGCAAAAAAAAAAACAGACCTGAGGATCAATGAAATGGATTAGAAGATGCAGACACAACTACAAAGATACTCAGCCACCTTATCTTTGACAAGGGGCTACATATCTTCACTGGAAGAAAGATAGCCCCTTTAATAAATGGTGATGGAAAAATTGGCCTTTCACATGCTGAAGACTGAAACTAGGCCCATGTCTATTGCCATGCAGTAAACAAAAGTCAAAGTGGATCAAAGATCTAAATATTAAAATAGAAACACTAAATCTACTGGAAGACAAAGGTAGAAATCTTGAAGACACAGGGGTAGGCAAAGAGTTCATGAACAAAACACATACTGCACAGGAAATACTTCAAAGAATCAACAACTGGCATCTCATTTTATTAAAAAGCTTTTGCACTTCAAAAGAAATCACCAATAAAGTGAACAGAAAGCCAACAGAATGGGAAAGAATTCTAGTCAACTGTCCCTCAGACAAAGGACTTATATCCAGAACATATAAAGAAGTGAAAAACATCAGGCCTCCCAAATTCAAACACCCAGTCCAAAAATGGACATCTGAAATGAACACACACTTCTCAGATGAAGAAATACAAATGACAAATAGATACATGAGGAAGTGTTCAAAACTGCTGGTCTTTCGAGAAATGCAAATTAAAACAACACTGAGATTCCATCTCACTCCAGAAAGAATGGCTGCCATCAAGAAATCAACTGATAACAAATGTTGGCAGTACTGTGGGGAAAAAGGAACCCTTCTCCACTGTTGGTAGGAGTGTAGACTGGTGTGACAGTATGGAGATTCCTCAAAAAACTAAAATTGGAAATCCCCTTCAATCCAGCTATTCCCCTTCTGGGTATTTTCCCAGGAAAATTGAAAGTATCATCTCACAGCAATATATGTACCACCATGTTTATAGCAGCACAATTTGTAATAGCTAAATCTTGGAAACAACCAAAATGTCCATCAACCACAGAATGGATGAGAACAGTAAGAAATCAATACTAGTTAACATATTACATATTATTATCTTAGAAATAGTTGTTCAAGTTATGATAACTAGGCATAAAAAAATCAGACAAACAACAACACAAACTATTCTTTCTAATGAACTAACAGAATTAGTAGTATAGTTGTCTGTCTTGCTTACTTACACATACATACAGTTATATGTATTTGAGCACTTTCTTCCCCTTTCCTTATTACTATATCTATTGTACATTTTGGATCTTATTACTCTTTCAGTTTTTTTTAATTATTTATTTTTTACACTAGGGAGACTATGATATTTACAAATGTGAGTCTGATTTATTTCACTTATGAGTATAGTCTCGAGTTGCCTCCATTTACCTCTAAAAGCCCCCAAAGTCATCTTTTTTAAGCTGAGTAATATTCCATTGTATAAAAATACCACATCTTTTTCATCTATGTGGATTATCTGAGGCAAATCCATACTGTTTTCCATAGTTTACACTCCCACCAATAGTATGCAAAATTCCCTTTTCTCCATAGCCTTGCCAGCATTTGTCTTTTGGTGTGTGTGTGTGTGTGTGTGTGTGTGAGGTGTCTGTATCTGTGTTGGTATGATGTTATTTGGGGTTGAACACAGGACCTTGTATGTGTTAGGCAAGTGCTCTACCATTTCGGAGTATCCCCAGGTTTGTTATTTGATAATGGTCATCCTTAGGGTAGTGATGTGATATTTCATTGTGGTTTAGATTTGCATTTCCTTGATTATTGATGATGTTGAGCCTTTTTTCATGTGCCTATTGCCCATTTCTATGTCCTTTGTGATAGTTAATCGTTTTTGCCAACTTGACTGGACCAATAAATGCTCCCAATATTTTTAAAGCACAGTTCTGGGTAAGTTTGGGCAGCTGCTTCCTGAGACAACTGGCACAGAGGATGGCAAACTGTTGGGGGAGACCCACCCTGAATGTTGGTTGTACCATTCAATAGTTGGGGACACTGAGAAAACAAAATTGGAAGGAGGAATCTTGTCAACACTGGGTCTCCTTTCCATTTACCATGAGTGGAACAACTTTGCTCCTCTATTCCCTTCCACCATAATATACTACCTAACCACAGGCCCAGAAACAATGGAACTAACTGATCATGGACTAAAACCTCTGAAACTGAGCAAAAATGAACCTTCCGCCTTTGTTTTTGTAAGGCATTTTATCACAGAGACAAAAATCTGGTATGTACGTGTTTTGAGGTGTGTGTATCTAGGTCTACCGTCCACTTTTAGTTATATTATTTTGGGAGTTTTCTATTGCATTTTCAGTATTATACTTCTAGACAGTAACCTCCTGTCATGTATATAGTTTGCAAATAGTTTTTCCCATTATGTAGGTTTCATCTTCATTTTGATAATTGTTTCTTTTGCTGTAAAGAAATCTTCAGCTTGATTGAATTCCCTTTGTCTATTTCTTGTTGTTGTTGCCTGTGCTTTGGGGACATTATCCAAAAAATGCTGCCTATTCAGTATCCTGAAGCAATTCCCTTCTGTTTTCTTCTAATAGTTTCATAGTTTCAGGTCTTGCATTTAAGTCTTTCATCTATTTTGGGTTGTTTTCTATAATTAATGGGAGATGGGTAGCTAGTTTCATTCTTCTGAATGTGGATGTATAAATTTATTAAAAAGACTGTCCATTCTCCAATACATGTTCTCAGCAAAAATTGGTTGTCTACAGGTTCTTGGGTTTATATCTAGGTTCTCTATCTTTTTTGTTCCATTGGTGCGTTTTTCTTCCAATGTCAGGCTGCTCTGATTACCATAACTCTATAGTATACTTTGAAGCAAGGAAGTGTAATGCTTCTGTTTGGTTTCTTTCTCTCAAAGAGTTTTAGCTATTTGGAACTTTTTGTACTTCAATGTAAATTTTAGAATATTTTTAGTTCTATGATGAATTTTGTTTGTATTTTGATAGAAATTGTATTGAATGTGTAGTTTCCTTTTTTCTATGAACATTTTAAAAATATTGACCTTTGCAACCCATGAACACATGATGTATTTCAAGTTTTATGCATCCTCTTCCATTTCCTTCATCAGTGTTTCATAGATTTCATTGTGGAAATCTTTTACCTCTTTGAATAAATTTGTATTTCCACAGATGGTCTGGTTTCATTTAGTTATTTTCTGATGTTCTTCCTTTCTTTATATAGATATGAATTTCTGACCAACATCATTTCTCTTGTCTCTAAAGAACTTTTAATGTTTCTTACGAAGCAGGTCAACTGGACATAAATCCCTCGATTTTTATTTTTATGAATTAAACTTTTTCTTTCACTTTTGAAGAATAATTTTGCAGACTTACAGAGTTCTAAATTGTTACCATTTCTTTGAATTGCCCATGTTTCTGCTTAAATTGTTCATTGGTTCTTGCATGCTAATTTATCTATTAGAACCCTTAGCATATTAATACTTGGCTTATTAATTCCTAATCTGATAACTTCAAAACTTCCATGATAATGATACCTGAGTTTGGCTCTGAGGCTTCTTTTCTCTCTTTGCCTTGTATTTTCCCTTTCCTTTTAATATGCTGTGTGATTTTTCTGTTCAAAAGTTACATGATATTTTGGGTAATAGGATAGAAAATGAGGGAAAAAGGCCTTTAGTGTGATGCTACATGTTAATTTGGATAGCAGTTGGGCTGTGTTTAATATTATTTATAGCCATTGGTGCTAGGAGATTCAAATGCATCTAGTACCCTTGTTTTTTCTCTTTGTTGTCTGTAGGCTTGCCTTAGAACTTATTAAATGGAGCCTGAGCCTCATAGATTTCAGTTACAATCTACAATTATGAGAAAGACCTGTTGATGTGGTAGTAGGGCGTGAGCTAGGAGACTTATTCTATGGTCATATGATTATGCTTCAATTTTATGGACCTGTGGTGTCAGCTAGCTGTGACTTTCATAATGCATTTCTTCAACATAAATTGACAGAACATAGAATTCTGGCACATGTCAAAATATTTTCTCTTTTCTTTCCTGAAGCACAAGAAAATTTTCTCTAGTATTCATTGTTAAGAATCTGCTAAAGCAAGCCGGGCATGGTGGCGCACGCCTTTAATCCCAGCACTCGGGAGGCTGAGGTAGGCGGAGCGTTGTGGGTTCGAGGCCGGCTTGGGCTACAACGCGAGCGCAAGGCCGGCCTGAGCTACACAGTGCGACCCTGACTCAAAAAACCAGGGCCGGGAGTTTGGCTCAGTGCCTTAAGCGCCTGCCCTGGCAGGCACGAGGTTGTGAGTTCAATCCCCGGTGCCGCAAAAAAAAAAAAAAAAAAAAAAAAAAAAAAAAAAAAAAAGAATCTGCTAAAGCTCCATGAAATAAAACTCACAAAAGATGGAGCCCTTAATAAGTGGATCACCCTGGAGCTTTTACCTTTGAAATTTGTCCATACTTAGCCTCTGGCAGTTCATCAATGGGTGTTCCTTTTTTCTTATTCCTGCACTGGATCTTGCAGTAGTCACTGCAGTAGGGTTTCTGGTAAGTTCTGATTCTCTATATTTACCTGTGGCAGCCTCCAACTTTGGGGATAGTAGTTTTTTCAGTGACCTATATTTTCTTTCAAATCTAAGAAGCATAATTTTTTCTGTTTATTCAGCTTTTAATTTGTTGTTAGGATGGGGCAGCAGTGTTCCAGGTGTATATGTAACAGACCAGAACCTGTGTCTTAGCAATTATGTTTTTGTAACTCTTTTATTTCATGTATCCAACTAAAAGCCTGATGTCTTAGTTTAAACTGCATCTTCCCACAGTAAGTCATCCCTAAGTTTTTCTTGATTCATTCACTACTTTGTATTGTCACTACTGCAAGTAAAATATACATTCTCCAAAAAACTGCATGATCCATGAGGTCAGGGATAAGATTTAGCTACTTCAATTCTGTATTCTCAGTGCCAATTAGACTGACAGACAGTATTAAAAGAACAAAATGGTATATATTGTCTTACAACTGCTCTATTCTTCGAAGAGATTACACCTTTATAATGTGTTGAACTACTGATTGAGTATGTCACCAGATTTATTTTATTTTTAAAATGTGGTTTGAGCCGGGCATGGTGGCACATGCCTTTAATCCCAGCATTCGGGAGGCTGAGGTAGGAGGAGCGTTGTGAGTTCGAGGCCGGCTTGGGCTACAACGCTAATGCAAGGCCGGCCTGAGCTACATAATGTGACCCTGCCTCATAAAACCAGGGCTGGGAGTTTGGCTCAGTGCCTTAAGCGCCTGCCCTGGCAGGCGCGAGGTTGTGAGTTCAATCCCCGGTGCCGCAAAAAATAAATAAATAAATAAAATGTAGTTTGAATATCTTTTTAAATTTATTTTAACAGATAATTTGTCCAGTCAAGGAGACATGCTACTCATGTATTTGGTTTTGATAACCCTGACAGTTTTGAGGTCTACTAGTTAGGTGCTTTATAGGAAGGTGCTGGATTAGAATCTGTCACTATTTATTATATTGGAGTAGGGTGTTGTTGTGATAAAAACTACATGAAGTGAAGTAGCAGTCTCATCACATCAAGGTTATATACTACCAACATGATTTGTCATCCTGATACTAACCTTGATCACCAGGCTTGAAGGAGTGTTTATCAGGTCTGTTTTGTGAAGTTACTTTTGGGGTCTAATTTTCCAGTATTCTTCTTTAGAAGAGTTTTCTCTTATTTTTTAACTGGATATTTTCTATAAAAGTGCACGTTATTAATTTTGGTATTTATATGCTATTTAAAGTAGAAATAAATTACAAAAAGTTGCTAGTTATAAAGACACTTATCAGCTATAAAATATCAATGATAATTAGGATATATTCATAAATAATGTCCAAGGTAATCTTCATTAATCTCCATTTACAAAAAATACATTTAATTTGCTGTGATTTAGCAGTGCTACCTTTTGGTTTGAATGCGTTTAAACAAAGTTAACATGTTGGAAATTTAATTGACACCACTATGTGTTAATGTTATTCAGAGGTGAGATCTTTGGGACATAATTAGGATTAGATGATTTATAAACTTAGAGCCCTATTATGGCATTAGTGGATTTATAAGAAGATAAAGAATGATGTGACGTGTGCTGTAGTAGGACGTGTGCTGTATCTCACTATATAATGTCTTTGTCATGCCACCATATCACAATCCAGCAAGAAGGCCCTCATCAGAAACTGAACAAATTTAGACCTCATGTTCTTGGCCATCTGAGTCTCCACAGCTATGAGCTAAATAAATTTATATTCTATACAACTACACAGTCTGTGGTTAGCAAGTTGGGTAATTTGTAATAACAACAGAAGATGGACAACAGTAAATATTAGAATTCATTTTTGGAAACATTTAGTGTCAATTAAAACCACAGTGAGAAATCAGTTCATACTCATTACAATGGTTATCTAAAAGACAAAAAATGACAAATACTGGTGAAGATACTAAGAAACTGGAATCTTATTTTGCTGCTGATGGGGCTGTAAAATGGTTTGCAAATGTTGATCAATGGGCACAAAGTTACAATTACATAGAACCAAGAAATTTTGGTGTGCTATTGCATAATAGGGTGACTCTAGATGATAACAATGTGCAGTATATTTCAAAAATTGAGAGAAATAATTTTGAAAGATTTACCATGAATAAATGATAAATGCTTGAGGAGACAAGTGTGTTAATCTTATTTAACCATTATGTAATGTATACATATATGGAAACATTATGTGGTAATCTGTTTATATGTACAGTTTTTTTATGCGTCATTTAAAAATAAAATTTAGGAAGCAGCCAGCCCAGAACTGCATGCACCATCATGATTCTGACACAGGTAATGAGCACTGACAGAGGGTAGAAGCAGCCAGCCCTACAAGTTGCTGGCCATTATTGCCTTCAGGGAACTGTAGGCAGCATGGGCCAGGAGAACCAGTCACACTATGCAAAAGCCACAAGTGTCTGAAGAAGCCCACCCCTCACTCCAAAACCTCCCTGGGAACCTGGGTTATGAGAAACCCAAGTACCTGACATATCCCTCTACACCATGCATGGGCAGCCAATGAAAGAAGCAACTGGGACCCCACAACACACTCATCTGGAGGAACTCAGAAAAAAGTCAAGATGATGGAGCAAAAGGCAATCTCTGGCCTCCAGCCCAAGCAGAAAAAGTCCAGGCGACATGGACATGGAAGAAAGCAGAAGTCACACACCTGAAATTTCTGGGATGATGACAACTGAAGTAAAGAAACTACTTCATGAAGCTGTTAAAGAAATCAAATCAGAAATAAAACTTCAGGTAAAAGAACAAATGGCAGACATAATACAAGGGTTGCTGAGCATATCTAAAGAAGATACAGATTAAAAAAAGGGGAGCATAGAAGAATGAAGGAAACATTGAATGAACAAGATAGAGAAGAATTGGAATGTATGAAACAGAATCAAAGAGCTATCCAGGACACTGAAAACTCCATTGAAAGCTGCCAAAAGCTCTTGAAAAATTGAAGATAGACTTTTAGACCTTGAAGACAGGATGGCAGTTAATAATTGCAAATGGAAAGATCTCTTAAAAATAACAAGGAACCAGGAACTAACAATTAAATGACTTCAAGACTACGTAAAGAAAAATAATTTAAGAATGATAGGTATCAGTGAAAAAGTAGGGGTCAAAACAAATGACATAAAAAAGACTATTTACAGAAGTAATAGCAGAGAATTTCCCAAACACAGGAAAAGAACATGACATACAGATAAGTGAGGCATATAAACTCCAATTATCCATAACAAAAATAAATCTACACTCAGACATATAATGATCAAGATTCCAGAAATTCAGCACAAGAACAGAATATTAAAAGCTTTTAGAGAAAAAAACAAATCACCTATAAATAAAAGCCCATCAAAATCATGACAAATTTCTCAACACAAACCATCAAGTCAAGAAGACTTTGCAGTGAAGAATTTCAAGTCCTGAAAGAAAACAACTTCCAACCCAGCCTGATGTACCCTGCAAAACTATCTTCCAAAATTAATGGAGAAACCAGATACTTCCATGATAAGAACAGCTGAAAGAATTCATGACCACCAAACCAACCCTACAAAGAGTACTGAAGGATATTCCAGAGAGAGACAAAAATAACCACCATCCTAGGAACAACAGCAGAGTGGGATCACCAAGCAGGGCAGACAATTGAATAGAGGAGAAGAGCAGGGAGCCAAAAGCAGGCAAAAAGCATGAAAGAGATGAACCAGTGCATGTTGGCCATAACCATTAATGTAGATGGCTTTGATTCACCAATTAACAAAAAAAAAAAAAACATGCAGAGTGGATCAGGAGAGAGGGTCCATCAATATGCTTTATACAAGAAACACATTTAAGTCAAAAGGAAATCCATAGACTGAAAGACAAAGGAGAGAAAACAATGCTCTATGTAACAGGGAACCAGAAAAAAAAAAAACAGGGGTAGCTTGCCCATCAACCACAGAATAGAGAAGAAAGATATAGTATTTTTATACAATGGAAAGCTACTTAGCTATAAAGAAGGATAATCATGAGGTAAGTGGATGCAACTTGTGATCATGGTCTTGGGTGAAATGGTTCGGACTCACATAGGTGAACATCATGTTGTCTCCATAGTATAAAAAACTGAAGAAGTTAGTGGGACTCAAAATGTATAATCAATATTGTGAAAGTGAAAGGGGAAGGAAATGTCTAAAAAGGGAAGGTGGTAGCCATTGTTAATTCCCTATTATCTTGTTTTCAAGTCCTGTATTGTTTTCTTTATTATTATTATTATTTTAAAGGGAATAAAACCAAGCAAAATAAAGCAGAATAGAGTCAATCAAAATAAAAATGATGAACATGATACAGGACTTGAAAACAAGATAAAAGGAGATCAACAATGGCAACCATAACACCTCTTGTTATCTTCAAAATAGCTGCCCATACCATCAGACATAATAAAATCAAGCAAAACAGAACAGAATAAAACCAATAAAAACAAAACAATAAAAGCAAAACAGGACTTCAAAACAAAATAATAGAAAATCAACAATGGCTACCATAATGCCTCTTGTCATCCTCAAAGTAGCTGCCTATACCATCAGACATAATAAAATCAAACAAAACAAAATAGAATAAAATCAATCAAAACAAAACAATGAAAGCAATACAGGGCTTCAAACAAGATAATGGGAAATCAATAATGGCCACCATAATATATTTTGCTATCTTTGAAACAGCTGTCCATGTCATCAAATATAATAAAATTAAACAAAACAAAACAGAATAAAACCAAACAAAACAGAACAATGAAAACAATACAGGGCTTCAAAACAAGATAACAGATTAACAATGACCACAGACTTCCCTTTTTAGACATTTTGTCCCCTTTTCCTTTCATAATATGTATTGTACACTTTGGATCTCACTAACCCCTTTGTTTTTCATATACTAGGGAGACAACATGATGTTCACCCATGTGATTCTGAATCATTTCACCCATAAGAATGATCTCAGGTTGAATCCATTTAACTACAAGAGCCTCATGAGTATCTTTCTTCATAGCTGAGTAGCTTTCCATTGTGTAAAAATGCCATATCCTTCTTTTCCATTCTGCAGTTGATGGGCAAGCTACCACTACTTTTTTCTGGTTCCCTGTTACATAGAGCATTGTTTTCTCTCCTTTTGCAGTCTATGAATTTCCTTTTGAGTTAAATGTGTTTCTTGTATAAAGCATATTGATGGACCCTCTCTCCTGATCCACTCTGCATGTTTTGTTTTGTTTCGTTTTTTGGTGAATTGAGGCCATCTACATTAATGGTTATGGCCAACATGCACTGGCTCATCCCTGTCTTGTTATTTTCCTGCCATTGGTTGCCTACTTTTCCCCTCCATTCAATTCCTTGCCCCACTTTGCGATCCCACTTTGCTGCTATTCCTGAAACAGAGCTCATTTTTATCTCTCTCTAGAATGTCCTGCAGCATTCTTTGTAGGGTTGTTTGGTGGTCATGAATTCCTTCAGTTGTTTTTCATGGAAGTACCTTGTTTCTCCATTAATTTTGAAAGATAGTTTTGCAAGGTAGTAGGCTGGGTTGGAAGTTGTTTTCTTTCAGGACTTGAAATTCTTCACTGCAAAATCTTCTTGACGATAGTTTGTGCTGAGAAATCTGTCATGATTTTTCTTTATAGGTGATCTGTTTCTTTTTTCTAAAAACTTTTAATATTTTGTTCTTGTGCTGAATTTCTGGGATCTTGATCATTATATGTCTGAGTGTAGATTTTTTTTGGTTATGGGTAATTGGAGTTTATATGCCTCATTTATCTGTATGTCATGTTTTTTTCTCATGTTTGGGAAATTCTCTGCTATTACTTCTGTAAATAGTCTTTTTTATGTCATTTGTTTTGACCCCTGCTTTTTCACTGATACCTATCATTCTTAAATTATTTTTCTTTGCATTGTCTTACAGCCATTGAATTGTTATTTCCTGGTTCCTTGTTGTTTTTAAGAGATCTTTCCTTTTGCAATCTCTTGCTGCAAAATTGTCTTCACGGTCTGAAAGTTTATCTTTAGTTTCTTCCAAGTGGTTTTGCCAGGTTTTAATGGAGTTTTCAATTTCCTGGATATCTCTTTGTATGTTTAATGTACTCTAAATCTTTTTTATATTGTTCATTCAAGGTTTCCCTCATTTTCCTATACTCCTCTTTTTTTTTTAATCTATGTCTTCTTTAGAGATGCTCAGCAATTCTTTTATTATGTGTTTCATTTCTTCTTTTACCTGAGATAGTAATACTGTTCAAATTTCTTTCATAGCCTCTTGAGGAAGGTTCTTTACTTCAGTTGCCATCACATCAAAAACTTCAGGTGTGCGACTCCCAATCTCTTCTGTGTTTACATCTCCTGGACTTTCTCTACATGGTTTGGAGGCCAGAAACAACCTGTTGCTTCATCTTGACATTTTCCTGGGTTTTTCTGGAAAATCAGGTGGTGGGGTCCCAGGCACTTCCTGTGTTGGCTACAATTTCTCTGAATCTTGACTGGTAGGTTCTCCTGGCCAGTGCTGGCTGCCAGTATCTGACGGTGGCCATTGGGTGTGCTGGTGAAGGGCTGACTACCGCTTTTTACAGCCCACACCGGCTACCCACAGGAAGCTCCCTGATGGTGGCCAGTGGGTGTAAGAGTGGGGTTTGCTGCTGCTTTTCCTGACCTGAATTGGACACCAGCAGGAAGCATCCCAGGTGGTGGCTGGTGTGCGCATGGAGGCAAGGCTGGCCACTGCTTCTCAGACCTGAGCTGGTTATCAGCAGGAAGTGTCCCTCATGGCAGGTGGCATAGTCCTGTATTGTTTTCATTGTTTTGTTTTGATTGGTTTTATTTTACTTTTTTGGTTTGATTTTATTTTATTTGATGGCATGGGCAGCTATTTCAAAAACAACAAGATACATTATAGTAGCCATTGGTGATTTCCTATTATCTTGTGTTGATATCCTATATTATTTTCACTGTTTTGTTTTGAATAGCTTTATTCCATTCTGTTTGGTTTTATTCTCTTAAAAATAAAAAAAGCAAAAACAAAAAGAATTTAGGTTGTTCAATTGGAAGAATGGTTTCTTAAATTTGTAAATCAATAAAGGACCTCAACTGGAAATAAACAAATAAACAAAAATGAAATTAGAAAAACAGCTTTTCAGTTTATAAAATTTGGGCAGTAACTTTAAGAAACAGAACAAAACTTTATAATACAATCTAGTAATTCTACCCTTAGATATTTACTCAAGAAAAATCGAGCATATATCCTCACAAATACTTCATGCTGATACACACATCAGGCTAATTTGTAATAACCAAAAGTTTGAAATAATACAAGGGCTTACCAAGCAAATGGATAAAAACAAAAAAAGTGGGATGATGCCACAACATGGTAGACATACCTGACTCTCCTTTTATCAATGGACATATCAACTTAACATCTGTTCACAGAGCATTTCCCTCCAAGTGTAAACCATAGACCAGGTGAAAGACTTCGCCTGGAAACTGAGAACACATCCACATCGATCAGTTAGGAAAAACTAAGGCAAGTTCAGGTATGAACATTTTCTCAGGCTCTGTACAATAAAGAAAGGAATCACCAATACTCACTTCTTCCTAAGGAGACAAGGCTCTGTTCCTCACATATAGAACCTTCATTGCAAAATTTCTTTTACTTTGGCTTGCAATTTACCAAATCTGGGAGCAGAGGTGACTGGATACATGTAGGCCTCTCTGGAAAAAGGGAAAAAGGCAGTGATTTTGTGCATATGTAAAAGCATTTCCAAAAACTTCATCCTCTGAGAGCAGTGCAAAGAAGGAATTTAAAAAATAAAGCATAGCTGCATTTTCCTCTGGAAGGGTTTTATGACACTCCTTCAAAGGTTACTTGATGGTCTAGCATTAAATTAACTTGCACTGGGAGTTAAAGTGATGGACAATTATTTATTAACTTTCTGCCAGACTGAGAAAAGTTGTTCACCACTGACAGTTTTAAGTTTTATGGATTCCACCAGAAATACTATATATTAAGCCTTGCAACTCTCAAAATCAAATAAAGCAGGCAATTTGAGTCTTTCTAGATCACAGAACAAATAGTTTTAAACAGGAATTCAAACATTTCCAGAGGCTATGCCTCCATGGGGGAATGCAGAAAATGAGTAGGAACATGAATCTCCATTACTCTTTCCAGAGGGGCCCTATGGCACTCAAGAAGTAATACTTGATGCCCTGATTACTAAGAAACTTGTGTCATATAACAAATGGAACAAACAAATAATAATCCTCTGGTAGTCAGAGTCAGAATTCAGAATACAAGTCCTCTCTCAAGTTCATCCTAGAGATAAATTGAAGCCTGCCTATTCTTCCTGGAGGAAGTTTGGTCACTCACAAAGTGTCATGCTTTATATAGCTTCCACCCAAGTTAATGTTTTCTTAATAATTTAGCTGTAGGCATTAAGGGAGCTTTTCATTCCAGAGTAACCCAAGATTTCAGAAAACAAACATGTAGATGTACAACAGGCCCACCTACACTACCTATATTCCCAGGACCAGAGAATACAGATTGAAAATAAATGCAGGAATTATCCTCAGATTTATGGCCATGAATAGTGCAGAGAAAGTGGAAGATAAAAACCTATACTTAGCCTCATTGTGAAGACAGAAAAAAGTGGAATGCACATCCAACACCCCAATAAATAATGACAGTAATGTACAAGTTATAACTAGAGAGTTTGATTCCTTCCTACCCAGGGTACTGGCACGCTGTGACACATCCTGAACCGAGCAAACCACCAAAACTGACATAGCAGTCTGGAGAAACAAAATGGATGGACAGTCACCTTAAAACCTCTCTGTCCAAGCCAGGTGTGATGGCACACTCCTGGAATCCCATCGCTTGGAGGCTGAGGCAGAAGAATTGTCTGCAAGTTCGAGACCAGTCTGGGCTACAAAGCCCAAGGCCAGCCTGAACTGCATAGTGAAACTCTGTCTCAAAAAGACCAAAAAAGAAAAAAAAAAAAAAAAAAAAAAAAAAAAAAAAAAAAAAAAAAAAAAAAAAAAAAAAAAAAAAAAAAAAAAAAAAAAAAAAAAAAAAAAAAAAAAGAAAAGAAAAGAAAGGAAAAGAAAAAACTCTTCGTCCATAAGGACTAATGAGATCATTCTCTTACTAGAGGCAATCTAACAATATAGCAAGAGGTAATTGCCATATCTAATGCTTAGAAGTCAATAAAGAGAATCAAAGAAAATAAGGGGTAAAAAAGCAGAAATAATTCCAAACAAAAAATAGGTGAATTGCCAGAAATTTGTTTGAGAGAGATAGACATTTGTAATTTACTCAGCAATGAAATAAAATAATAGCCATAAATATACTCATTGAGATCAAGAAAGCAATGCGAGAACAAGCTGAAAATTTCAAGAAATAAAGTATTGGAAAGTACCAAATAAGCTGGGTACAGTGGCACACTCCTTTAATCCCAGCACTTGGGAGGCTGAGGCAGGAGGATTGTTGTGAGTTCAACAGCAGTCTGGGTTACAAAGTGAGTTCAAGGCCAGCCTGAACTGCATAGTGAGACCCTGTCTCAAAAAATAGGGCCAGGACTTTAGCTCAGTGGCATAAGTGCCTTCCTGGAAGGTGCAAAGTTGTGAGTTCAATCCCTGGTACCAAAAAAAAAAAAATGTACCAAACAAAATTTACAGAAATGAAGAACACAGTAACCAAACTGAAAAATTCAATAGACATGTTCAATGGCAGATTAGAATACACAATAGAAAGGATCAGCGAACTCAAAGATATATCACTGAAAACCTCCAGTTTAAGAAGCCAAAAGAAAAAAAATGAATATATAATAGAAAGGTGGCTTCAGAGACATGGGGAATGATCCAGTAGAATGATGTATGCATTATTGATGCACCAGAAGGAAAAAAAGAGTAAAAAAGCTTTAATCCCAGCACTCAGGAGGCTGAGGTAGGCGGAGCGTTGTGGGTTTGAGGCCGGCTTGGGCTACAACGTGAGTGCAAGGCCGGCCTGAGCTACATAGTGTGACCCTGCCTCAAAAAACCAGGGCTGGGAGTTTGGCTCAGTGCCTTAAGTGCCTGCCCTGGCAGGCGCGAGGTTGTGAGTTCAATCCCCAGTGCCACAAAAAAAAAAAAAAAAAAAACAGTAAAAAAGAACAGAAAATACATTTAAAGAAGCAGTAGAAGGCAACTTCCCAACCCTAGGAAAGAAATAGGTAACCATACCTAGGAAGCTTTCTCAAAATGAATAAAGGTAAATGGGAAGCTGTTCATATTGATACCAGGGACACCTGATGTTTTTGCTGCTGGTGATTCTTGAAGCCCTTATGATCTTCAAGCATAGTTCTTGTTAAGTGTATGCACCACTGGACTACTCCACAGGAGAAACTCAGTTTAGCTAGTACTATCTCCCACCCATTATGCTACCACACAACACTATTCAGAGACCAAATTTGATCATGTCCCACCTCTGCTGCCCTGTGTAACTCACTCTATTAGTGAGCTTTCTCATCACTGGGACAAAATACTTTATACTGGCAACTTAAGGAGGAAAGGTTAATTTTGCTCATTGTTTCAGAGAGTTCAGCCCTTGGTCAATTGGCCTCAAGGAAGAAATGGCATGGTGGAAGAGCCTGGAAGGGGAAGATGCTCACCTCATGAAAGCCAGGAAGCAGAGAGAGAGGAAGGAACCAAGGACAAGACATGTCCTACCAGGTCACAACTCCAGTGACCCTTCTTATTTTACTAGGCCCCACTTCCTAATAGCACACTGAGCTATAAACTCATCAACAGAATAATCCACTGATGAGTCCAATCACATTTGAAAAGCTCCACTTTTGAATATAGGACTTTTCAAAGAGGTCTTTGATCTAAATCACAACAGTTCCCATCTTGTAACACTGAAGTGACTCCACCTCTGCATACTCTTTTGAGCACTGATAGGCACTGCATGAGGTATGCTACATTGCTTGTTAAGAGTGACCTCAACCCTACACAGTCCCCAAATACTAGCAAGTGTATTCTACATAGCAGAGGTGTTTTGGCCCCACTGTGTTGCAGGCTAAATCACACCTGCATGGGCATGCCAGAATGACTAGTCCTGCATAGTTCTCAGAGATCAGAAAATGCACTAGTTCTGCAGAGATGAACTACCACACAAGCTTTATCACATTTACCTGGGCCTACTGGAATAACACCTCCATCTTCGGCACCTTGCTAGCACTGATATGTATACCATGTCACATTTTCTCACATATGCTAGAGTGGCCCTAACCCTGCATGGCCATGGACACAGATAAGCACACTCCTGCAACCATGTATGCACATTGTACCATGCCTGCTAGGACTTGCTGGAGTAGAAATGCAGAAGCTACCTCAAAATAGCTGTTATATTTATCACACACTCACCTAGGCTACTAGACAGCCCCTACTTACCTGACAACCTGAAGAGATAGACTGATAGACCACCTAAGCTGCTGAATACCACACCCAAGTCATTTTCTACACTCAGCAACTGAATCCACTGATGAGCATAGAGCATCCATGATTTAATCACTTTCCACACACACATGATGATTGTGAATTTTGTGGGACAAGAGAGAGAAGATTAAAGCAATTTTTAAAATCTTACAAGACTTAGAAGTCCCATGCAACAAACAATTATGGGAGTTCCACAGGATAAAGTGAGGAAAGGTACTTGGTGAAATAAGAACTTCAAACTTCCCTAATCTTTAAAAATCATTGACATCCAGGTCTAGCAGTCCTAAAAGATTCTAAAGAAAACTAAACAAAAGAGACACTCATTGAGGCAATTTGCCAAAGGTCCAAGACAAAGAGATTCTGAAAACAGCAAAAGAAAAGTGCCAAGTCATGTTTAAGTAAATCTCCATTAAACATATACCAGTTTCCTTAGCCTAAATGAGGTAAGAAATTATGGCTGGGGCAAACCAGCCAAGCAATAGGGCAGAATTTGACAAAGTCATGGAGACCTCAAAGACATATGCATAACAAAAGATCCAAGATGACTGTATAGTTATTGAACACTATAAACAAAATCAATTAGAAAGATGTTATTTTTAATTCTTCATTCGCATCTGGTGGGAAGAAAAGTGAGTCTCTGAGTGAGGTAGTTTCAATCTGGCACCAAGTCAAGTAAGTTTTTGATAGAACAGTTGTCCCAATGTTTTAGTTGTGTGAGAGAAAAGCCAGTCTTGTAATTTCAAATACAGAATATCTCTTTGCTTCATGATTGCTGCCACTGTGAGACTT
>RJWM01011509.1:0-59476 GCA_004363535.1 Dasyprocta punctata
AAAAACCAACACAGGATTTCAGGTGTGTTAGGTCTTTAATTGTAAAAACCGCGAAACTTAGGTTCTGATTTAAAATCTCTGACTGAATTGCTAAAAGGCATTGAGAAAAGTGGCAAAACTCTCAAGAGTGAACAGAAGCAGGTAATTTTTCCACGTGATTTTCAAAAGTCCCTGAAAGAGAAGTCATTTATAAGATGACACTCTAACGTTCTCGGTATTTGGGCTAAACTTTTCACAGTGTAGTCACAAATCTGTAAAACTTCACGGTATGGTTCACATTCTAAATCAATATAAATTACATACCAGAGGTTTCTATTTACCTTTTATAGTAATCATCACGTTGTTTTATAATCACAGATCTTAAATTTGAGTGTAATATATATATATATACATTTAGGTATGTGTATGCATACCATATATAGCTGTTGACGTTTTGCTTGAAAAATCTGATTTCTACTGTGTTATTCTTCTAAACAAAAACAACATTGTGCTAGGGAGGTGGATTTCTCCTCATAAGTCCAAGCATTCCTGGGTCACAGAGAGTTAAACAACTAAATCAGGAGTAGTTAAATGTAACAGCCATAATATGGAGAAAAGATTGTTTCAATTTTTTCACCAATTTTTTGTTACAATGAGATCTTTCAAGATTATGAAAGAAAGTAAATATTTACATATCAACTTCAAATCCACTTATCAATTTTAAATCTTATCTTGGGGCATTGAACATTATGGAGTCACAGGCCTGTGGTGTTCAATTAAGTCCACACATAATTGACTTAATTTCCTTCTTTAGTTAAACAATATACAGTATCTGGCTTTTGATCTTCTAATTGCAAAGTAGTTAAAATATAGAGCTAGACTAATCTTCATTTTTAAGTAACTGCCTTTCCTGAGGAGCCAGGTCTAGGTTCATGAATAATTGAGGAAAAGTTGCAACAAAGTGAATTCTTACATACATACAAAAATGTTCATATTTTCCTCATAATACTAAACTACATTTACCCTTTACCCCCAGCTATTGCCAGTTGCCCTTAAAATTGTAATATTTGGGTTAGTCTTTTATTACCTTAAAAAAATAATTAGCTGGATAAATGAAGACAAACTGACAGTTTTTGAGTTTCCATATATTATTTACATAAATCCCCAATATATACAATGAGCTGACTACATAACAAATTTACGATAGAATGAACAGAACTGGCCCCCAAAACAGAAGCAAGACACAACCACATCAATCAAAGAGAACTATTTTCAAATCACTGATGGAATAAAGCTCCATGTACATATCTACATTCTATAAAGTAGAAAATGCTTCATCAACATGTATACTTGTGAAATATTTAGTTTCTCTTTAATTGCATGTGAATTAGTTAGAAGAAGCTGTAGGAAAACCCTCTTACTGACTTAAGCCTTCTCAGCAGTTTGTTAAATTCTAGCCTCAAATCCCTTGAGGCAATAGTGGATTCAAAGCAGCTTTTAATCATACTGTAAGGAGGGTGAAGTAGTATGTAAGTAGGTCATAGAAAGAGAATTACAAGTGCATAGGTTATTCCCATATTTAGCAACTACAGTGTAACATGGTTTTCAAAGCACATTTGCTTTTTCCATTTAAAGTTAGAAGAAAAACCAGGGTCAAATATAAAAGAAAATTCACTCCATGTGAGATACATGGACCAAGGAAAGCTTATGGGGTGTAGCTGAATTTAAATACTGTGGCTGCCAAATATATAAATAATGTAGTGATTGTATACACACTTGATGTAGGTGCCAGAGGGAAATAAAATGCTCTCTCATACAGCCATAGGTTATTCATGACAGCCTTTCAATTGTACCTTTCATTTCTAATATCTATTTAGTTTCTATGATCATACCACGCACTAGCCATTTTTAAAAATAAAAAATCCAAAAGCACTTGAGCTAAAAAATAAAAACAAAAACATCCAACCGAATAGCACCTGATGAAAAGTTTAAATTTCTCATTTGATTGCTTTGGCAGAAGAGAAAGAAAAACCTAAAAACAACTCAATAGGGTCTCTTTTTTAATTTTTATGCAGTAACGAGCCATCAGGTATCATGTTTTGGCAGTTGGAGTTATCTGGCAGACAGCTCCACTGGGCCGCAGTTGAGTACTTGGGTTCAATGAAGCTATTTTATAGCCAAGGATCTTATCGACAATGATGAAAAGGGAGGAAGCCATCAGTGGGCCCCTCTTGTGGACATGAACTGGTTGATGACACCACTGTGTGCTGACATCACTGGGGACCAGGCTGTGGGGAACAATGACGTTTCCTCATAGTTTAAGCTCCATTGTAGAAAAACCTTAAGCTCTTCTCTAGCCCCATCCCCCTACCTCCCCTAATTGTCTCCTTTTTTTAATCAACTTGCTATTCATTTCCCAAACAAAAGGCAATTCAAGAATTGGAAGCACTTCAAGGGAAAGTTTCAGAATGACCTCATTTTATATGAGGCCTTCCAAGGCAAGGCAGTGTGCTGTGCTGTCTCAGCTCCTCACTTCACTCGCTTCCCTCCTCGGCCCTCATCTCATACCGAGTTTTGTCCAGTGGCTATTGTTTGAGCACTGAATTATCCCTGGCATTAAAAAACAACACTCAATAGAAACAGAGTGCTAATAAATGCATTTGTACACAGAGTACACAACGCTTGAATTGGAAGAATCCTTTTCCTGCCACCCATTCAATTAGTGAGCCAGAATTTAGTCCATTGACTAGAGATCTTTCAACATTTTTGCACAAAGTTTATATTATAATTGAGACACTGGTGCCTGATAGGTCATGTTAAAGTTTATAATGAAGCAAACTCATTTTCTCCTACAGATAACCTCGTGTGTTTTAGCACTAATTTCCATTTTTCCTGTAATTTCTCACATAGCAGTCTTCTTTTAAACAGTAGCTATCTGCAAGGCAGCTACAGAACAAAAATGCAAAAGCACTGTTCAGTTGACTTAAAAGGCCATCTTTACTTCCCCACTCCCCACTCCTGGCTACTCTTTTTACACACCAGAATCCAAAGCATCTTTTGCCTATCACATTTTCAAATTCAAATTTTATTAACATAGCTGTTTCAGTTAAAAAACAAAACAAAACAAAACAAACAAACAAAAAGAAACAAGCCAAATGTGTTCAGAGCCATTTGGAGCTAGAAATACAGACCGTATAATGGGAATTCCCATCATTTCCAGGCAATAAATTTGAAATCCACATGAATTTTAAGTACCTGAGAGAATATCTGACTTTGTGGCCATGTGTTTGTTCTTGGCTTATTCCAGTTTCATTAGCAACTTGAAAAAATAAACAATGGTTTGTTTTTCTTTTTAATGTGCTCAAAATAAGAACCAAACAAATTCTTAAGTGACATACTATAAATATATCTTTTCTTAGTTCCATAAAAGTATGGCTTGAAGTCAATACAGGTTTAAAACTTCACTTATTTTCTCCCCATTTTGGAAGCTCCTGTATTACACTGATACAAGTAAAATTAAATGCCTCTATGTGTGAAACAGTTATTAAACTCTGATTTTACATTTTTAAGGGACTATTAAGGAGTCACTCTCTTTCAATAATAGCTTCTATTCACTTTCTGCAATCTTGTGTTTATCTGAGATTTGTTTTTAGTTTTTTAAATAGAGTTTTAATAGAAAACAAACAAACAAACAAAATCCAGCATGGTGATTTATCTTCCTTCAGAAGAGGCCCTCCAATCGAAGGTGGTTCTTTTTATACATACCTTCGCACAGGAAAATGTGGTGCTCCTCTAGAGCTGTCTGGAGCCTCCATTCCAAGGGGAGGAAATGTTAAGACCCTGGAGCCCTCAGACCCAGAGCCCAACCACCTCATTACTTCCCTCCCAAACTTGCCCTTTCCCTTCTCTCCTTTCTCCATTATACCTCTGCTATTGCAGCCTTTTCTCTCTGCTTCTCACTGTCCCTGTCTGTCTGTCTTTCTGTCTCTCGTTTTTTCCTACTCTCAAATAGAAGCCAGATGACATCTGGGCACCCCTCCACAGCTATGTGTCTGAGGAAGTGGGTGCCCACCAAAGGGCAGGGAGGAGCAGTAGATTTCTTATCTGCACAAGAAATGGAGTTTCACTGGCCTTGACAGAGGCTGAGTTCTGAACTAGGAACAGCTGTCTCTGCTGTGAGCAGTGAGATTCCTCTCCAGACATTATGGGGGTGGGGGTGGGGGTGGAGGAATGGAAGATTGGGAATCATAAAGGGAGTAAATAGGATGTGAAAATTGGGAAGAAGTCAGGGGGAAAGGGTGGGGAGAAGAAAAAGACTTCCCTGTCTAGCACAGTGATTTGCACATGGAAGTCCCTCAGGGGGAAAAATAAAAGCCTTTGAAGGAATGTTTCAGAGCCCTCTTGAAGACGCCGAGATTTGTCAGACTATACCAGGTGCCCTTATCTGGTGCCACTGTGGCGGCAGGGACAAAATTTATACTTATCAGAATAAAGTTTCTAATTCCTTCCACAGTCTACCCTTCACCACCCCCGCACACACCAAATGTTTTCCCCAATCAGCCAGAAGTTCTTATCTTACTGTCATGTGTTGTTAAATTTAAAAAAGGAGAAATCACCACTTGACAAAATACAACAGCTGAGCAGCAACAGCTGGGAGCACACAGTTGCGGGTATAACATTAGGCCCCAGAGAAAGCAGCAACAGGTGTGTGTGCATGAAAAAAAGAGAAGCGGACACGGCAAGCTTTACCATGGAGTTGAATGAAACAAATCTGGCAAGAATCAAATTCTCCATTTAAGAGGGAATCAGCTCCATTTGCCCCAATGCCTTTCTTTTGTCTGAACAAATACATCCTGAAGAAGAGCAAGGATTATGAGAGCAAAAGCTTGGATGTCTATAAATTAAAGCACATGAATCCACTTCACCCACAATGATAAGTGCTTCCCAGCAAGAGATTTTGGCTTCTAAGATCAGAACATATCTGATCTGGTGCATGCAGATCAGACTCTTTAGGATATGTGCTACTTTCAGATTGAGTGAAAGATTATGAGATTTAAGAACCGAACCTGTTGGATTCTGCATTTCATTCTGTCAGAGTTCATCAGTACTGAAAACAAGTCTTCTAATTTTCTGATTAATCAGCTAGACCTTTGCCTTATGTGTGGCCATTACTTCCTTAGTAGAGATGAATGGGTGACAAATCAAAACCTCTCATGATCCCCAGATAAGAAATACAATGTGTTAACCTAATTATTGCTACAGCATTTATATAATCAAGCTATTACAGTGACATGTAGGTTGAAAATATATCAAGGTTTTCAGCACGGGAAATTTATTTATTTTTCTATAATATGGATCAACTCTCAAACCATTTTAGCCTATGAAAAAGATTTCTGAAAATACCAAATGAGTTTTTAAGTTTGCTTTTGATGCTTATTTTCACTAAATCCAAATTTTCTTCCCTTGCTCTTAAAAGAACTAAACAAATATTCATGGACAAGCAGTATAGCTATCTCTCCAAGCTGAGTGGAATGGGTTCTATCTCATCTTATTCCATGGCTGAGTGTGAAACTTCCTTACCTAAGTGCTTAATCTCTCAATTTTCTCCTAATGTGATAGGTGCATTTGCCCTATTTCATAGCACTATGGCAAGGTTATACAGCAGGAGAGCTGTGAATTCTTCTGGAAACGAGGAAGAAAGGTGATTAAGTGAAAGATTTTATTTGGGTTTGATTTTTAAAAAAAGATAAATACATGATATACTAAGGACACCTTCCTTTTTTCCCTCACACCTCTCTGCCCTGTCCATCTTTCAAGACCTGGTTCAATTTCCTTCTTTCTGCATTTTACTACTGATCCCTTTTAATCTATTAGAGAATGGTGATCTGCTTGATGGCCAAGACTATGTCTTTTATTGAACATTATATGCACACCAATATATGTATGTACTTGTTACTTGGTTGGTTAGGATTGCGGTATTATGTACTTTAGCAACTCATATACGTAAAAATTCACATCTTGCTTTTCATAGTGCTTTAAAATCCTCCATTATTCCTTTCAACTTCTGCTTCCATTTTACAGATTAAAGCTTGAGAGAAGTGAGGCTAAGGTGAGAAGATAGGGTACAGAAAGGAGTTGTCATGATTTAGAAATAAAATTGCTGTTTCCTAAAAAAAAAAAAGTTAACCTTTCTTACTCTTTTAATTCTTTCTCCTTGATCATATTTTCCATTCACTCTGTCCTACACTCCCAAATTTGGCACTTGAAGTTAGAATGAAAAGACCTGTAATTCAGGAAGTGCTGAGCAGCTAAAACTATAAACAGTGACCAGTAGTTTGATCTCAGATCCTAAGTGATGGTTCCTTACTGAATTGTACAGTTTCCTCCCTGATAAAATAAGGAGGTATATCCAAATCTAAATCTACAGTAAAATGTTTCACTGGAGGAATACATGGCTTTAAAATAGCAAACATTCATTAGTTCTAATTCCCCCTGACCAGGAAAGGAATTTGAGTCTTGAGCTGTAAGATCATCCCACTGTGAACCTGTGTGTGTATGGGCCTATAACTTTGCTTCTCCTGGTCTCTGTTTTTTCATCTGTAGGATAACAATACAACTAACACTGATTCTTGGATATCCATGAGAATTAAATTGTAAAAGTAAATGCTCAGTGTAGTGCCAGGTATGGTGTGGGTTGTTAATGAATTTTAATTTTTTTCCTTTTTTTTGTCCTCATATTGTCCTCATAGTCCCTTGTTGGGAGCAAGAACTGGCAGTTGAGAAGGAAGAAAGAAAGCTAGTCTTCATCCTATTATCCTTATAGCATTAAAGCTTTCAATGATGTCCAAGTCTGCAGCCCAGTTCACAGGGAGGAAGAATGTTACGATTTATAGAGAGCAGACATGGAGCATTTTGAGGCCTGGATGAGGGTTCCATTCCTTATCAAATTAGTTTTCAAAGAGATCAAAATGAATCTTGACCACTGCCACCAGGAAGGCACACCACTGCCACCTATGCAGGGAGTTTTCATTTGCAGAGGATTCCCAAAGTACCTCTGGATGAGGAGATAAGCCAAGTCACTGAATGAAAAAGAGAGCTGAAGTCCAGGACCAACACATGCAAAAAGCAAGTCATAATGAACAGCGCAGGGCCTGTGGCCCTTCTTGGGACTAAGGACAGCTTTCCAGGAAGAGAGAAAAGCCCTCATGGATTTCTGTATGGAGGCACCTACTAGAACCCAGCACTGCTCTGCAGAAGTTTTATCAGAGCTGCTACTAATTAGAGCTGCAAGCTTTCTCAAAAAAAGTGATGAAAAGAAGCCATGAATATCAAAGGTGCATCACTATTAAACAATTTCTTCTTTACCATGACAACAAACTTCACTGAACTAAATAACTGTATGGAGAAATTCTAGATTTTTTTTTTTTTTTTTAATTTCTGAGAGCATGCTGGCAGTACTGCTTCATAAACTCGAGTGATTCATGATTTTAGCAGCCAATCATGGGCGGGTCAACCCGCTGTGGGCCAAGGTAGCAGGAGCTCAAGTTGCCCTTGTAATACATGTCACTCTGGGCTGGTGTCACCTTCTCTCCACAGATGCCAGTTCCTGTTAGCTTAGATGATCCTGACATACAAGAGAATGTGCCAGGATTGGTCACACAGTTGGAAGAAAGTGAAGCAAAGATATGCACACCTGTATGTGATAATTCCTAATGACTTTCCATGAAGCAGAAAGGTATCTTTAGACACAAAGTGCACCTCATCTCAAATCTGGGTTAACAGAATTTCTGAGTTGAGACGAGGTTCAAAACACACACACATGCACATACATGAATTTCCATCTTGGCACCATTGACACAGGCTAGTGCCATGGGATGAGAGAGGTGCACTAAGTCTTGGACACTTCATTTTTATTCTGAATGGATTACAATATAAAACTTTATGTACACTCTTCTTTCTCTGACACTCTCTTCCTAATGCCAGCTAAGTAAAAGAATTTTAACCCACTCCAACCCACTGCCTCATCTTTCCTACAGAATAAGTCACTATTACTTAAAAAAAAAAATAAAAACAATAACAACAACAAAAAAACCCCTCCCTAATCCAATCACAGTTACAGAAGCAATCCATAGTTTTAGGAAATAGGAACACTTCCCTAACAAATTTCTCAGGAATTACCAAAATATAGAAAAAAATTCAGTGAAGGATGATGGAGATGATCCGAGAAGGCATTATTCCCACTGAGCTGACTTGTCCTTATTGTTTAGAGAAGTATAGATAAATGCTACAAAGCAGAACATGCCACCGAACAAGTTGCACTCTGTTAACACTACACACAATCATCTATACAAAAACAATTAAGTTAGATATTTCTAATTTCCTCACAATTTTATAAAATCAAAGTTTTTTTTTAAATCTACAAATTCTGCCTCACTACTAAATGATCATTCCTGCATTCCTTTTGCATTTTACCTTTCTTTTCATCAACCTGGGTGTTTTCAGGGCTTCGAGCAATGAACTTTCCATCAGTCACATTTTCACCTAATTAACCCCACTGATTACAATAATTAGTATTGATTCACTCTTTGAATGACTTCCTAGGTATCCAAGCACAATCTGTACTTGCTACGAAGTTCTAGGTATGAATATTAATCAAATGTTCTCCTTTGTTTTTCAGCCTCCAAAGGATATTTTGCAGTTGGATCCATTCATATTCTGAAAAAAGAAAAACTGTCTTTCATTTTAACAAATAAAAGAATTTTAATACACTGAGGCTATAGATCTCAGTCTGCAGTCTGCTGAATACATCTATATGAATATTCCTGCTGCTTGTGTGTAAAGGGACTTAGGGTACAATAATTACTCCCTGTTGAAAGAAACCATTTGCCCAGTTTGAATCTTTTACTACTCCTTTTCTGCAGGTCTAGGCTTAGAATTAAATTTTATTTCTGCATTTGTTTAGGTCCTTATCCAGGGAAATTATTACACACAGAGGCTTATAACAGGATACAGATTATGTTATCTTGTTACTATTATAGAATAGTTGCAGACAAGTTTGCCAACTACAGGCAATCTTGTACCTTCCCCATCAGGTTAAAGAATACAGGCATTTGTATGTTGGATGCTGGGATGGGAGAGGGGGTGTCTCCAAATTCTGGAGGCTAGAAATATATCAAGCAATTGGAGAGACAAAGTGAGAATAGATTGTTTCTAGACCTATGACAACACAGAAATTAAAGTGAATAGGTAACAGTTAAATAATTGGTAATTTAGTAAAAACAAAAAAATTCAACATGGAGTTTTCCAAGTGATTTTTTTGTTTAAATGAGCTTATGACAACTAGCTAACAATCTTGGAAGACTACTTCACTCCCAAATCGCAGAAAAAAAAAATACTTGTAATCTTTGGTTTGGATTGAAAATATACCATGAAAGCAGGCTCTGGGTATGCTGGTAACAGTTGGCTAACTTCTGATATGGAACTTCACCCATTATCTTTTATGAACCTATAATTAAAGCAATTATGGGTATACTCAATGGAGGAAGAAGTTCAGATCCCATTAGAAGAGAACATAACAAGTATGCACTTAATATCTACTCAATTCACAATGGGTAACTTTAAAAATATTATTAAAAATATTATTACACTGCATACATATGTCTTGGGTGCATCTAGGCTCTAAAGATATTATCAATAGAAAATTCCTATTTCAGAAGACAATTTTATTTAGTCAGTAGCATTTATTTAAATAATTCAGCATTAAACAGTTCATTATATTTCAACTTGTTTAAAAAATTGAAAATGTCCACATCTTGTTCCTTATTTACTCAGAACATCAAAAATTTGAACCAAAATATAACAGGAAATACTTACAGCTATTTTTTTAAAAAATTTTGCCTCTTTAAATCAATTTCCTTTCTGTTCTTTAAAATCAAATCCTTAATCTTTCTCTATGAATTTACTAGTATATTTTGATATATTGCAATGGCATAAATAGCTAATTAAGTAAAACACC
The DNA here is from genome assembly GCA_004363535.1 of Dasyprocta punctata. NCBI lineage: Eukaryota > Metazoa > Chordata > Mammalia > Rodentia > Dasyproctidae > Dasyprocta > Dasyprocta punctata. Next base: position 9,995 of record RJWM01011509.1, read on the forward strand.
TAAACATTAGCCAAATATGTATTCTTCCCAGAAATCAACATTAGTAAGATGATTTTCTTGTAACTCAATCATTGTTTACACTTCTAGGGGCAGTTCTTTTTTATCTAAAGTAAAAATAAAGGCAGTTTCAATATTTGAGAAGTCTGAAATAGGTTTTTCCATGTTCTTTCCGCAGTCTCTCTTTTCACCTTAGAAACCAATGCTTATCATGTAAAATGAAAGACATTTAAAGACATGAGAAATATTTGTCCTGCACCAAAATGTATTTTTAAGTACATAAGCATAAATCAAAAATCAGTATGTTCCATAGAGACCTTTAACTTAACAACTCAATAGGCTATACAATAGTAGTTTGTGATCAAAATTGTAGGGCAAAAGTTCTCACTTGTCCTTGAATTTCTAAACTGTTTATTTACATAGATGCCAAAAGGAAAAATAGAGCCTAGAAATTATAATTTAAGCATTAAATTATTCCCCTTAACTTATGTTTCCTGCTTTCATAAATCCACCAAATGAACAAATTTTAAAACCTTGAGCATTAAATACTGTAGAAGCAGATCTGATCAGAAGTATTTGCCAGAATGATAACAATATTTTAAGCATTTGCAATCAATAAGTTTTCTTTCTGTAGTTAATAGAGAGGTAAGCAATAAATCTCTAACTTAATCCAACCAACATAACTGAAAAATGCAAAAAGCTCAGGGAACGGTAGATAGTAAATTTTTTAAAGCATAAAACCACAAACAAGCAGCTCTAAAAGCTCTTCATCCTGATAGTCTATACAAACAAGATTATAAGAGATAAAAAGGGTGTTGAGAAAAAAAAAAAAAAGCCCCAGACATGCATTAAGCTAGTTTGACAGCTCCATTGTTCAACCAGTCGCATTGTCAGACCCAAAGATGTATTCAGTGCTACAATGTCTGCTAGCAAATAAACAAAAGGCTACATTTTTCAAAGCAGGATGCCAATTCTATCATAATTTTCTCTCTGCTTCCCAAAAGGTCAGTGGTGCCTCCTTCTTGGTATGTGATAGAACCCCAACACCAATGCAGAAAACAAATATTTGCTTTCCATACATGGGGACCCAGGACGCCATGCATGAACAGAGGTCTCCAAACAGGTACACATTTTGGCAAACAGGATAAAGTGATCCAAACCTGGTAACACAGGAGGACTGTTTAGGTAGGCTAAGTCCAGATTAGAGCGGTATTTGGAACGCAAGTCTAATATGGAGTCTCCTCAGCTCCTTTTTCGGTGATTATTCCATGCAGAGTGCATAATAATGAAAGAGGCTTAGACATTGCAAAGGAAAAGGCGAACCAAGAGCCAGATTCAGAACCCTTAAAATTATCCACTGGCCACTCACAAATAGCAGGGAACAAATACATGATCTGCTTTCAAAAGGCAACTGGTACAAATACAACTCGCTCACAGCGGTCCTTCTTTCTCTTGCTTGCTTGCTCTTTCTCCCAATCTCTTGGTCTCAATTTCCTTTCCCTCTCTCTCTTTAGATTCTTTTTTCCCCCTTTCCCTTCTAAGACAAGGAAGCTACTTGATTCAGAGCATGATTATTGTCTCAGCCAGCCCTAGAAACTATAAAAGCAAACATTAAAAACAAAGAACACACAACAACATACCTTAAAAGCAGCTCCTCATTTCTCATAGTAACAGCGGATTTGGGACAGCGCATGCTTTCTACACTGATAGTCTCAACAAAAGCCAGTTCAGAAGTGCGCTCAAACATCAATGCCACAGTCGCTGTTCACTAATGCGCTCTCTCTCTCTCTCTCTCTCTCTCTCTTTCCCTCTCTCTCTCTCTCTCCCCTCTTCCTTAGTCTAATGCTGAATAGCAGAGCAAAGGGGCTCCTGCAGATTCACTAAGTAGAAATAATGCTCTCTGACAAGTTATGTTATCTAGGCATATTTTTACACTAATACACTCTGTTGCCTATAGGGGTCTTGTTTGCATTCACTCAAGCCTGGCTGGTGTTAGTTCTCCTAATTACAATCTTCAAAATATTAGAAAGAAAAACAAGCAACTCAGTTACCTTTTTCTCATACATTTAATAGCAACACCAATCTCACAGTTTGCTTTTGCTATCAACTATCAGCAAGCATCGCTGGCATCTAAGGAAGGATTAGGATAGGTCAGTGTGCTGAAAAGGATTTTTGCCTCTCTTTTCTGGGACACTGCATTCACAGTTGGACTCATCTGTTCCTTTCCTCTTCTCCTCAGGAAGAGTGACAAGGTCAAGACCCTTAGCCCCACCCTGAATGAGAGATGTAGAGGACAGAGATCGAGGAACTTAGAAATGCTTTAACTCTGTGCACACCAGGGTTCTCATAAATCAGAACATTTCCCCCAAAACAGAGCATCTAAAGAAGCAGGCAGTACAAAGATTATTTGGTCATCCCGAACACCTAAAAAGTCTAGGGGTAGCTTCCTTCAAATACCAATGACTTGGTCTTTTTCAAAATAATAAAATCTGCTTCTCTCCTTCTTTATTCTCGCTGGACTTTGCATATACCAGTTAATCAGAGAAAACACACATTGTATTTTTGTTTATCAAAATTAGAAGAATTCCAGGCATACTTGTCAAGTAAAATATCAAATTAAACAAATAAAATAGGAAAGATGAGATGATATGGACTGAGTAATCCATTGTTGCAAAGTGTAAGTCAAGGTATGACTCCAGGAAGTGTATGCTGACCAGAAGTCAAGGACACTCAACTTGGATGCAACAACCTAGAACACTCTGAAACAGACCTGGGTTACTGAATACTGGTCTCATTCCTGTCCTACATCAGTATAATAGTGGCCTCTCAGCAATAATCTGAAGTTAAAGCATTAGTGGAAATGGTAAGAGTGGAGATAATAAAGATGGACTCTGTTTCCCACAGATTTGAAGACTTGGAGCACACTCCAGTATCTTCCCAGATTTCTGACCTCTAAATGTGGTCTTGGTCCTCAGCTGAGGAATGTTTTTGGGTGGGGAGATGAAGGTTCTTTAATCTCTGCTGTTTAGTGTAGCAGTTGGACTGAGGGGAAAAAAGTAAAGACTAGCCAGTTATTACCTTTGTATCTAAATGGCAAAAGAAGACATGATGAGTCACTTGACAAATGTCAAATCAAGGAAACAAGAGTCTTGTCCCCGAAACCAGCCCATTTTTATATATTCTTGCCCCATTAGAACATGAAAAATATAAAAACAAATGAATTTGCAAGAGAATATCATATAAAATCTAAGATATTCCTTTAAGTAGGAAAAATATCATGTAAATGAGCTTGAAACCAGAGACACCTTAGGGAAATAGAGTGTGACCCTCTTCCTCTCATGGCTTGTGTTGAGTGCTGGGGCACAAGATTCTTGATCCCTCTGTGGAATTCCTTAACCCACAGTTAAATGGAGGTGATGAATCTTAATTTGTGAAGATCTTGTAACAAAACTGCGTGTGTTTGGTCAGGATAAATATTAATAAAAAGTGGTATGATCTCATGAATATCTGGCATGGGTTTTGTTCACTAAAATATGCTGTTCAGACACAAACTTCTTCTGCATACCTCCATTCAGTTTCTAATGGGGATTAAACTATGAGGCAAATGCTAACACACAACAGTAATACATTCACTTATGTATAAATAGATTCTTTGGGAATTTGGTATTATAAAGATGAATGGATAGAAAGAAATCATGCTATTGGTGACGTTTACATATTATATGTGTATTTTCAATTCCAAATGCACATTGAATAAATAATTGCACTTCTTAATGCACCCAACAGACTATCTTTTCCTTAACCAATAGAATTGTGGGAAAGGGTCATTTTATTTTCAAAATGTCATTTCCTTTACAACTACATGGAAAATTTGTAATTCCAAGTCACACACTGCTCAGCAACAGGTGTCAACACAGAAATATTCTTTTTAAGCTACTGTTTTAAATTTTCATAGTTAGCAGCTTGTTTAGTCCCTGCAACACTATAGAGGAGGCAGAACTGGTATTACTACCTTTTCATTTGAAAAAGGTCAAGTGCAGAAAGTTGGGGTGACTTATGATTGAGCTTTAGAACTCAGTCTACTGACCTGGCAGGGTAACCCAGCACCCTGCACACACAGAAGCTTAAAGACACACCCAGGCAAGACATGGACTTTAAAAAGGAGTGTTTAGTGGAATGAAATGATGTGTTTAGTGGATGAACCTGATATTTTCTAATACGAAAGTAATGTCTATGGTCATATCACTCTGAAAGCACCATGTCTCATTTAATAGGACAGTAATAACCTGAGAGGATAGATAATAAGTTAATGAAAAATTAGTTGAAGGTTATGTCTTGAATAATATATCTTTATATAAATTCCTCTTAAATTCTATTCTAAATGAAGTTTGAGGGTATACAAAGCACTTTTAGGGGCAAATTAGTAATATTTGAGGTCCTCTACAGCAAGAGTTAATTTTTAATTGTCTTGATTATTACTAAATTAGGTAGGTAGAGGGTATTTTTCAAAACAGCATATCAGCAATTTACAAAGAGCAACAACAAATACTTACATCATTTCAATATTCTCTATATCCCCAAATAGAGTTTTCAATTGTATAAATTAAATTTTTAGATAATAACTCAGACTTGGTAAGACAGAAATTAGAGAAATTCTGCTATATAGGAATAACGGTGGGTAGCTAAGAATCAAACCAGTTTCTTGACCTTTCTAGCTCTAAGCTTCCTAAACATTTTTAAACAGGTATTTTATTTAGGTGCCTTTATTTCTGTTATAAGTAATTTCTAGAATCAAAAGCTAAAATTTCAAATGTGATATTAATGACTCCAATTTTTTTTTGGCATTGTCTGCTTGTCTTTGCATTTTGACACTTACACTGCAAAAAGAAATAGAAAATACTATTTCAGTAGAAGTGTACAGTGTGAACAGGGCTAGGTATATAGGGTTTCTGCAGAACAAAGTCCTTCGTTGATGGATGGGACACTACAAAAATCACCCTTGCTTCTACACCCATATACTAAAATAATAATCCTGAAATGTAGAAGCACCAAGGAAATTCAATCTTTTTAGCTGCTAGGTTTACATAAGAAACATACCATATTGTTGTTAAAGCTGAAAAGAATACACAGAGATTTTGTAAAGTAAGTATGAAGCTATGACCAAGGTCTGAAAGAAATCAATTTTCAGAATACTAAGTATATGACACAGAGTAGGTGCTCAGTAAAGTGTTGTGAATGGATAGATCTTTTCTGTTGATACTAAGCAGAAGATAGAGTACAAAGTCACTCTGATTTAAATTTGTCAACCTCAGGGGAAGGGTTTTTGTTTGTTTGTTTTTTGTCTTTTGTAGTACTAAGGCTCAGGGACTTTGCACTGAGTTACCCTTCCAGCACCTTTTATTTTGTTTTATTTTACTTTGAGACAGGGTCTTCCTAAATTGCTAAATAGCCTCGACTGGGCTTGAATTTGTGATTCTCCTGCCTCAGCTGTCCAAAGGACTGGGATTATAGGCCTGCACCACCACGCCCTGCCTGACGAAGGGTTTTAATCATGTGTAATGGAGGCAGAGAATGGAAGTTAGCACAAAGTCATGAGTCCCAGCAACATTAGGGGCAGGGGCTGAGAGCCATAGCACAATGTTGTCCTTCCAGATCCCACTGTTTCTTCCTACCTTGGGAGGAAAAAACTTCTAAATCCTGAAGGACATGGGTATCACAAATCACTACCTGAGACATAAAACTGACAACTGGCTTCAGGTAAAACCTTAGCTATGTAAAGAAAGAATTTGATGGTAAGCTAAGAAACCATGTAACATGAGTTCTTTTTACTTACACACTCAAAAATTACCTCCAAGTCACAATCTGGAAGCAGGGCACAATTATCCCAGTGACAAACACAAGGTCCCTAAAATCCAGATGGACATTCCTTCCACAAACTATGGGAATTTTTACTCATCTTCAACATTATCTATTTTCTAGGATGAATGAAGCAAATGTATGAAAAATTAGCAAGAATAATTATAAACCCCTTAAATGATAAAATGCTATAACTATCAATAAGTAGGTATAAATAACAAGTCACGAAGTACTTAGAACTACTAGAAACCACTAAACAAACTTAAGAGGTATTACAAAAAGTAATAATGTCAGCTTGCTGTGAACGAAAGCAGACACCAACAACTGGTTCAGTGTATGTAGAAAAACATCCACTGAAGTCAAAATGAAGAAAGTAAAGGATTTCTCATTAAAATTGATTACCATAATAGCCTAGTTGATAAAATCTTTAGCTGTGATCTGTGAAATCTTATGACTTAGTAAACAACATGCTCAGATCTGAACTGACATTTTTGGGCTAAAGTTTTGCCAAGGGCCACTCTCAGGCAGATGAAAATTTCTGAGAAGGTCCATAAATTAGATGTTAATATTAGCTTGGAAAATGGATCAAGTATGCAACCGCTGTTTTTATTGGAGACACAAGTATTGCCTTTCTGTCTGTTCTAACTGGCATGTTGGAGAACGACATAACTTGATCATTATCCATGCATCCTAAGAGGGAATGTAGAGTTGCGTGTACTTGGGATACTTCTTTCTTAGAAATTTTAATCCTAGGAAGTCTTGAGAAATAAATAGCACAATATTAACAAAGGTTATAGGTGGAGTTGACCAGTCTTCCTCTCTGGAAGGTGAGATGAAAGCGGACTCATGTGATTACATGACAGAAATGAAAGACCAATCCAGATGACCTAAGAAAGATGGTTTTGAAACCACTGTATATATTAACAGTTCTTATATAAGTTAGGCAATTCAAGTCTTACCTTTTCTTCTATATCACTTTCTGAAATTAAGTTAATTAGTTATTTACTCATTATCTGATATGAACCTTCTTGAAAGCAGAAACTTTATCCCTGCTGTAAAACGTGATATAGCACATGGTAGATTCTTCAGAAACATTTCCTGGATTTCTTTGTGACGCATCTTCTTGCTAAGTTACATCATCTCGGTGGCTGACAGCTATTTCATACAACTTGGGAAATATCAAGCCTGATGAGAAGCAGTTATTGAAGCATTAGGCCATGAAATGAGATGGACACAAATAGGAAGGGCCTATTCTTAATTTTGTTGAGCATACACATTCTTAGAGATGGAAGGATAAAATTGTTGTTTTCATTTTTTTAACTTTTAAAGTTTATATGGACTCTATCAACAGATGAATGAACAAAATGCGGTATCTATACATAATGTAATACTACTCAGCTATAAAGGAGGATAAATTTGAAATATTTGTAGGAAAATGGGTGCACATATAATGTTAGTGATCTAAATAAGACACGCAAGTTTAAATACATATGGTATCTCTCATTTAAGTAAGGCAAAGTACAAAGACAATAACAAAGGATGGATAGAAGGAAGCAAGGGAATAGATCTCTTGCAAATTGGAAGGGGTTCAGGAGACAGAGAATGCGGGCAAAGAAGACAGAAAGAGGAAAGAGGAAGAATTAAGATAGGCCAGGTACAGGAACCTAATAGTTCAATGAATATAAACTTTATTTTATTAGTTTATTTTTTGTCTTTTTGAGACCGGGTCTCACTATGCAGTTCAGGCAGGCCTTGAACTTACTTTGTAGCCCAGGCTGGTCTCAAACTCACAATGAGCCTCCTGCTTCAGGCTCCCAAGTGCTGGAATTATAGGAATAAACCACCATGCCTAGCATGAATGTAAGCTTTATATGTCATAAATGAGCCAAGCATAATAATGACAACAAGAATGAAAAATGGGGAAAGGGGATTTAGTGGTGGAGGGAGGGAGATGGGTGGGAAAGTAGAAGGGGATTAAAAAAAAACCAAGCCATATTATACATATCAACCTACTCTCCAAGATGAGTGAAACATCATGTACTGCAAACATGTACTAACAAAATAAAATCATAATTTAAAAGTTTATATGGGTTCATTTACTTGGGTGAATAGAAAATAGTGATAAAATTATATCTAAACTAAACATAAAATTATGTATTTTATGCACTACTTTGCATAAATGTGGACTTGGGGGTCAAAATATGGCAGGCAGGCAGCACTGGGCATGGAAGATCAGTAGAGAATACTTTCAGAATAAGGAACAATGGGAGTGGGAAGGGAATTTTTGTGGTATCTTAGCAAAAGCAACTATCATTGCAAAGTGGGGAATCAGAAGTCAGACTAATTTTCACTTCTTTGTTTGCAGGAACAGGACCATTTTGTGTACTGAATTCTTTAGTTAGTTGTGCCACAGTCTCCAGTGTGGGCTTCATTTCATTCTTCCGGTAAATCTTGTATTCTCCCCTCTCACCATACAGAGATTTACAACATGTGACCTTCTTATTATTTTCAACCTTTGTCTGCTCTTAAAAACAAAACAGTAATTGCTACTATATGCCATAGATATTTCCTTAAATCTGTTCCTAAAGACTTGTAGCCTTACTTTGTAAATGGCATTAAACTTGATTTTGTTTTACATTACAGAGATAGACATGCAACATTACTTTGACTTCTCTGTCCCTATTAAATATGTTAACATTGTTAGGATGCCTATGGTAAATGTTGCATGAACATAACCAAAGCATGATATTTAAAAGAAAGTTCCTGGCAGGTAAATGGAGGATACAGACATGGTGGAGACAAGGTAGAATGTAATCTGGGGCTGAATGAGGAAGAAAACTGCATTTCGTGTAGACTAGGAAGTCACCAAAAGTTTTGAGCTCTAGAAAGATAATAGGTTTCAGAATGGAATGTGAACTCTGAATGGGAGGAGGAAAGTGAGGCAGCCACTGTGCTAGGAAGAGGTCATGAGGCCTGTAGGGCAGTTTTTCTATATACTAGCCACCGTCTGTTTGTTGGACTTGTGCAAGGTGCTTCACTTATGAACAAACCAATTCTCAGTGCAATCCAGTAAATTGACATTATTGCCCAATTATACCATTATTGCCCATTATTATACCAATGGGGAAACTGAGGGCCTTGGAGATTAAGAAAGGTCCAAAATGATAAGCCCAACAAGTTGCCTGAATGGGAGAGATCCCTGTTTTAGGAAAATTTCCAAGCCAAGCTAAACCAAAACCATGCCAAATAGAAGACTCCTTGTACCCACAAGATGAGAAGGCAGCATTTAATCTTTATGCCAGTAGACTGTTGCGGGATAATTTCACAAAGGCAACAGCTCTGAATTAGGGACGAGTTTAGCCCACATAGAATTTAGAAGTGGGAAGTACAAAGGAAGTGACAAAACGTTACATGATTGGTTATATACATTGAGTCATATATTGACAGACAGGCTACTCTTGAAACAATAGAGACACTCTAGGAACATGGGGAGGGGGCTCTTACAGTATGAGCACAGTTGAGGGCACTACCATAATACAGAAGAGAGAGCGCCTTTACTGAATGGACACAGTTAAGGGCATCCTCAAATCAGCCCAGGTTACTTTAAGGTATAGACAATTACTCTGACTCAGTGCTCATCAGAGGTCTGCAGCTGGGCTGTAGACACTGTCAAGGTCAATTGAATTTTGCAGAAATAGCAGAACAGTAACTTGGTCAGAGATCTCTAATTGATCATGAAATATCTATGAGTTTGTTATTTTACACAGGTGTTCTTACACTGTGATTGTGCCCCAACAACCCTAGGTTGCTTTTACCATCCCCTATTGCCTAGGCAGTAACTGCAAAGGAAGGAAGCTGAGTCAAAGATATCTTAGCAGTAGAATCATGTCCTGGAAAACTAAATAGGTAGAATGAAGAAAATGGGAATTGAAGATAACTCTTACATACTCAACATGGGCAGTTTGGCAAATAATAAGACCATTGACTGAGAAGGAAACCAAAAAGAGAGTAAAATAGGGTAGATGAAGAAGACAACTTATTCCACTGAGAATAAACTGAGTTTGAGATGCCTGTAGGCAGATCTTCCAAGTACAGAAGGCAGTCAGAAACACTGCAGCAGATGAGATCATCCAGGAAGAAATTTGAGGGTGAAAAATGAGGATTGGACCAAGACCAGAACCCTAGGGTGAATCAAAAACTGAGGGGGAGGCAAAGGAAGATACTCCAGGGAAAATGACAGTTGAACACATCACAAAAGGTTTAAACCTAGCTGAAGAGAGAAAAAATATACACATGAAGTTTTGAGTTGCCTTGCTGTAAATGATATCATGAATTATTTGTTTGGATGCTAAATGGAAAAGCAGGGAAGTTCAGAAACCAGCTGGGAACTGGGGTGATAACCTTAACAGGCAGCTAGTTTTAACAGGAAGCAGTCTATTTCTGGGCCTGCAAACTTGATGAAAAAGGAGAAGGGTAGGGGGCAGAGGCAAATCCTAGAAGTCACAGACAGCATCCTTGCTTGCACTGACTCTACCCAAACATGCAGCTACTTGCCTTGACCTCTGAGATAGAGACGAAAGTGTTCAGCTGCCTCTCACCATTTCCTCCAATGCACAACTAAAATTATAACAGGGGAAGGGGACTACACCCGGCTTTCAGAACCAGAAAGCAATGGTGCAGAACAAACTCATATCCTTCCAATAGGCTGGATGGAGCCAATATTTCCAAAGAGCAAGAGTAAAAGTAGTTTTTGAAGGTGACTGTGAATTTTGACCAGCAAGGATTTCAAAATTTATAAGGAATTATAAACTCTGGACTTGGATAGCACTTTTTTGTGTGTGTGTGGGGGGGAGCTAACTATTTTAAATTTTTAAAGCATCATATCCTTAAAGAAATGTGTTTAATTTACTGAATATCTGCAGGTTGAACATATATAGGAAATCAGCACCCGGACTGAACATATTTTGTGTCCATTTTAAATTTTGTAAGCAATGCATGATTTGATGAATATAAATATTCATGAACTAGAATGCATGTGAGTAAAATTTGCCACAGAAGCAATGGGAGTCAGTTGAACACTTTGTCTGGAATGCTCCCAATTCTATCTATACTATACTAATTCAGGGCCATCATATCTCCTAAAGGACACCCATATTTCTAATCTCTCTGTCTCTAATCCTTGTTGGGCATTTCAGCTAGACTCCTTTGACATTGAACTATGGTCTTAGTTACCTCCTGCTTAGATTACATGGAAGATTCCCTCAGACTCTTCAGATAGAGTCCAAGCCACATAATACAGCTCACAGACCCACCTACGTCTACCAGACCCACCCACATCTCCAACTCATCCCCCTTTTTTGCATCAGGCATAATAAACTTTTTGCACCTTGAGCTTCTTCCAGTTCCTTAAAGACATGATTTCTCTTCCTGCTATTTCTTACTCATGCAAAACTCCAATGGTCACCACCCCCACACTAGGTTTATTTCTGTGTATCTTCAGGGTTCAGCTTAAATATCAAAGTGCTGACCACAAAAATAGGTGCTCAGAAATACTGCTGGCTGCACATGTGATTAAGTTGAGGTTATCATCTCACTAGCAGAGGAAATATAAAGATGTCATAATATGGTCTCATTTGAAAAACCTATCATGCACAAAATGAGCTCCCCTCCTTTTTGACAAACTACAGCATTAGTTGTTTAAAATTGAGTTACACTGTGGAGGATGCAAAAGAAGCACTAGATATATACAGTCCTTGCTCTTAAGAAATTGATAATCAAGTCAGAATGACAAGATTTATAAGTGAAACAAACAAAAAACCCAACATGGTACCTACTACTGTGGGATTTTATGAACCGTAAGAGCTCCAAGAGAGGAAAGAAGATAAGAGTTTGCTGGAGTAATAAGAGACATTCCTGGTAGGACAGGACTTCAAAGAACCTGAAGGTGATGCTGTCATTTGGTTAGGATATGGAGAGATAGTGTGAGGACATCATCTCATGCAGAGCAGATAGGTGTGGGGTAGATTATGTGGGATACCATGAAAGCAAGCCCAAAAGTAATAGCATGGATTGACAAAGGTAGAGAAAGAGACACTAGGAAGACCAAGGCCATAGTATTAATCTTGTAAATCAGGCAAAATAGGAAATGACGGTGATTCCATGTAACCTCTGGATTGGTAAATGAGTCTTCTCTGAATACAACTACCAGGAAGTGAATAGATCCTGCAGCTAGTAGTTGACAGGTAAAACATAATGTTTCCAACTAAACATAAACAACTCTTGCTGAAGAGAAAAATAATCAGACTTTGTGATCATGGTGGAAAAAAAGAAAAGCAAACCATAAAAAATAATAAAACGCTACCTTCTTCAAATTGTTTCTTTACCAATGACAACACTAGCCTGCTCTAATATCTAGATTTAAAATGACAAAGATACCTGTATTAGTCGGCTGTGGCTGCCATACCAAAGACTGGTGGCTTCAACAATAGGAATGTGTTTCTCACTGTTTGAAAGCTGGAAATCAAGAACAAGGTGTCACTAAGGTTTATCTCTCCTGAGGCTCTTCTCCTTGCCTTGCCTTGCTCAATCCCTGCAAATCCCTATTGTCTTTCCTATTCTTTTAAAGACCCTGGTCCTATTGGATTAGGCCCCAGATTTATGATTTTATTAACTTTAATTACCTCTCTAAGAGTGCTATCTGCAGTAATAGTCACATTTTGAGGTTTTGGGGGTTAGGATTTCAATATATGAATTTTGGGAGGACGTAGTTGAGTCTACAACTTCCTGAAAATATCCAATCCAGAAATGACCTCCTTTTACTTAAAACCTCCCTAGCATCATGCAGCACCAACTCTGTTTTTTATAATAAACCCCCTCCAGTTGTGTAAAGTCAAACCTTGATAGTAAATATCTAGCATCCATCTACCTGTTTTTCCATCACATATGTATCTATGTATCTATCCACCCATTATCTATAACCTATCTACTGATCTAGGATTGATCTATCTATCTATCTATCTATCTATCTATCTATCTATCTATCTATCTTTTTATCTATGTATCTACCTACTAGTTCTTTTTCTCTGGTTGAACTCTGATTGATACATCCCTCCTCTGAAATATTTCTCTGTACTTCCTCCAAACTTTTAACAGACTTGTACCATTTATCACACTTTATTGTCATAATTTGTGTAGTAGATTAAATTATTTTATCAATTCTTCATGCCTTCCATCATGTGACCTTACATGCACTAGCATGCGTGGAATATATGTCCTCAGTCCACTGGCACTGGATTTGAAAAATGTAACTTGCTTCAGCTATTAAGATGTTTGCAGATATAAAACTGAATGTGCTTGTTGAGTTGTTTGGCTTGTATCTTTGCACATTGTGAAGTGTCGTGAGACAATCAGGACCCAGAGAATCTACTGCCCCTTCCACTGGGGCCCTAGGACACATACACAGAGAAGATCTGAGCCTACCCCACAGTGGAAGCCACCAAGACCAGCTGACTGAGAGAATCTCCCAACCCACATTGGCCAAATTGTCCTTGATCTGTAGACTTGTAAGTGTGAGAATAAATGCTTATTGTTAGAATTCACCATACTGTGGAATAATTTGTGGGTAGCCACACTGCAGCAGTTGACTAGCAAATTCATTTCTTATCTGTGTTTTAGGTCCTTGAGAACAAAGACCATGGAGATGATTTCTGTATCTCCAGGGATTGATAATGTGCTTGACACAGAGTAGCTGTTCAATAAACGCTTGTAACATAGCAGGATAAAATAATGACCAAATGATTGAAGAACCACAATGAACAAATACATGGCTAAGCAGTGTGTTACAAGGTAGAAACTATTAAAGGCGTGGAGGATGCAAATGAGGGAAATGCATCCAGGAGCAAGTACTGTAGCAAGCATTTATGTGATCTGTGCACAATTATGAGTGAAAGTTATTTGTATTTTGTTTTCAGATGATCCAAGGTTCAACAGGCTCCAGGGGTATCCTACCATTCTAATAACTTTTTAGAGGGTGCTGGGGATGAGGGTCTTGCACATGCTAACCACACACTACCACTGGGTTATATTCCCAGCTATTCCAGTGATCTTTGAAGAACATTTCTCTACTCTCACAAGTCTTTGGGGACAGTTGCAGTTTATGTCTATGGCCATATATAATATTAGGGAAATTGACAAAAGATGAAAAGCCAGAAACTTCTCCAAAAAATTCAAGAAAACAAATTTCCTGGGAAATAAAACTTCCCTAATTTTCCTTCACATAGCTTGGTTTCTGTGTAATCATCTAATTTGATCTGGACAGTTTATCCTAGCTGTGATCTACTGATGGCTTTTGTCAGTGACAGGTAGATGTGATACCACATCTAAGACTCCCCAGGCTCTCATCCTGGGTACCAGAGGCTCTGCAGCCCATTCTCCTTAGCAGTAGGTTGCTCCAACTAAGACACTTGTCACATTCCCTTAGTGCATGTGTCATTGGCCTGTCATTAGAATTGTTTCTTAGGATACAGCCTGAAGGATGCCAAATTCATTAAGTGTCTTCGCTGTAACTTTATAAACCTTTTTCTTACACTGAGCAAACAACATACATATGCACATGTGTTCACACTCAATTCCACAGATACCCATATCTCCCACTGTATTTTGGAGAACAAAGAAATAATATGCATTTTGTTTGGTGTCAATCATAACCTGAGAATAAAGCTGCTATTTAATGCATTCAAAAGTTACACCTGCCAAACTCAGACTTTCTCTGCCTAAGCTCTGAACTTCAAAAGGAATACTTTATAGGGAAAACACACACACAAACAAAATGTGCGCATACACACACATGCAACACAGAGGCTTCAAAAAGATGCTGTAAGCACTTGCATGCATTTCATTCACGTTTCTATAAATGAGAGCCGATGCCAGAACACCTGCAGAATCACTGGGGTGAAGCAAAGCCACTGAGAATACAAACTGTCCCAAACAATAACCAAACCATGTTAACATAAGTAGGAAAGGGTCACTTGATGCACTGCTGAGCAACTTACTGAATCCTACTTTCCGACTGTAGATGGCTGAAACAAAACTTGTTTGATAACAATTATTCATCCAGAATCTCTGCAAGTTCATTTCTCTTTAAATTCTATATACAGCATCTTGATATAAATGAAACTTATGAATATAATATACTGAATTCCCACTGAGCCTATAACATTATATTCCTAAAATTTTACTATTAAAATGATCCTAATTTAGATGACATTAACTCAGATTTAGCGAAAATTTGGACGAAGAATGTGATTCTTTAAAAAATAACATTTATCGATTTTAAAAGCAATCCACGCATACAATACTGCTTGGAAACACTAATAAATATGAAGGAAAGAATTAACCCTTCTTAAACACAACTAGAAAATAATAACTCTTTAACTTTTGGCATATTTTCTTTTAGTCATTTGCAAAGTACCTAGCTCATCTTTTTGTATAAAACTGAGGTTGTATCTATCATTGATTTTACAATCCTTTTAATACAAGATGAGACAATTTTTTCTATGTATTTTGAAAAATACGTTTTCAAGGAATTGCATGTTATTTCATTTGACAAAAATACTGTAATTGATTTAACTATTTCCATAAGGTTAGAAACTAAAAATGTTTCTAAATTTTTACACACACACTATATAGTATTGAGTTGAACTTTTTCATACATGAGGGCCATTTCTAATTTTCTTCTGAGAGAAGAGAATCCTTTAGGTCTTAACAGAATATGACTACATTGTTTTGCAACCATTGACACTCCATGAATAGGAGTGCATCTTAACTGCTGATTCATCGACTGATTGACTGTGATACTGCAGATTGAACCCAGGGCCTTCACACCGAACTACATTCCCGGTCCTTTTTAATTTTTTAAATTTTGAGAGAGTGTCTTGCTAAAGTCAGTAAGTTGCCCAGGCTGGGCTCAAACTTGTAATCTTTCTGCCTCAGCCTTCCAGAGCACTGGGATAACAGGCATGAATCATCACCCCAGGTTTTGACTGCAATTACAGGCATGTAACACCACATCAAGCTCTCAGAGGCACAATTATTTAATTTTACATTTACAAATGTGATGGGTGAAAACATGTTACTTCACTGCTTCTCTTGTATTTCTTCACATACTAGTGAAGATAAATATTTTCCTCAATATTTACTGTCATGTGCCTACTTTTAGGGTCAGCATATGTGCCTCAGCTATAAACTAATAATTTTTAAAATTGAGTTGTAGCTTCAATATATTTTTTTAATCCTTAAAAAATGACTTTAAAATTTTTCTGGAACACTAATTCCAGATCCTGAATTTAAAAACTTCTATATAGCCAAACATTTCAATTATTTCATTTTTATTCTATAAATAAAAGGTTTGGTCTGTCCTGATTATCAAAGATTGATATTTACCTTTGTATTTTGTTGGTTTTTATTTTTACTGTTGCATTGATGTAAACTTTATTTTGATGTGAGGGATAAGGTGAGGTTCAGTTTTCCTTCTTGCCCACAGAGGTAGTTATATCGTTATTGTTTATTACATGAACCTTTTCCCACAGGTTTCAGGTTAAGACGTATGTGCTTATGCATCAGATTCTGTGCCACTGAATCTGTCATTTCTCATGTTGATACCTTGTAGTCTTAATTTTGAAAGCTTAGTAGTGTTTTATAGTATCTGATATTCCTAGTCACTATCCTTTGCTTTCAAAGGGAGCTTAAATTGAGGTTCAAAATTATCTTGCCTATTCAGAAAACATTCTATTATGATTTTGGTTGTTGGTTATACTGAATTTTTTTATTTATTTGGGAAAATTTAACATCATAGTACTAGCATTTGCATCTAGAAGAATAGGTAAACTCTAAATTTACTAAAACCTTAATGTTTTTCTTTTGAGAAAGACTTCATGTTTATTTCAAATAGTTTCTGTATCTGTCACAATTGGTTTAAGGCAGTTATTGGTTTGAAAACTTTTTACACTCTCCTTGAATTATTATAGTTATTTTCCATCTTTATGTTTATATTCAACATTTACAATGATAAATTTTTGCTCTTTCTAATTAACATATGTTATTTTACTTCTGTCTTGTTGCTATGATCAGAACATCAAGGCATTATTTAATGAATCATGATAATTTGTACCCATTTCTTGTTCAGTGAGTGACTGGTTTAGGATGGTTGTATTTTATTATATTTGAAAATTCCTTTATATTCACAGATTTTTATGATTCTTTGCTTAGGAAAAGGGTTTAATTTTATTGCTTACTTATTGAGTTTTTTTTTATTACTAAGGTGATTAATTAATTATACTATACTTTAGAAACTAAACATTGTTTTATTCTTCCCAAACCATAATTAGGTGTGCAGCATGATTCTTCTAATACACTCTACCTTTGGTTGTCACTCCTGACTGATGGGATATTTTAAAGTTATCAACCATTTTGCTGCTTGCATTTTAGAATCAAGAGTTTCTGTGGTCTTGCCAATCTTAATTTCTTTCATTAATACCTTGAGACATGTTTCAAGCAGTAGAATCAAATTGAGATGGCGGGACCAAAATTAAAGATTACCACTGTCAAGTAGTCTGTCCATGGCTGACCTTCAGTAAAATCTCTTGCTGACTTTTAGCTTCCTCCCATAAAATAAACAATTTATAATTTCTATAGCATTTCCTTAACATTTTCATCAGTTACCCCTTAGATTGTGCCTTTCTATTCCATCGAAAATCCTCCACGTCAAGGGACCTTCTTTCCCCTTTTACACACTCTTATACCCATCACATTTGGGTAGGGGGTTGTTTGATCATTTAGACAGTTTTGTAGGCACATATTCATTGGTCTTTAGAGAGACGAAGGGAAAAAGAAAGGGAATGAGAGAATGAGGAATCTGGCTTTCAAAGTGGAAAAAGTCCAACTCTTATTTTCTATATTACAACAATGGCAAGGACAAAGGTTTAAAGATAGTTTTTGATTCCACATTTCACCAAGGGCACTGTTTCTAGCCTGAACCAGACTCCTTCACACATAGCACCAAAATCTTCATAAAAGGAAGCTTGTAAAAGACTATTACCAAGCACATACATCAAGACAATGTGTGCTTTGTGATCAATTAAAATGCAAGAATAGTCTGTAGTGGGATGTCTCACAAAAGGGCCTTTCTTCTCAGTACTTTAAAAGAAGCAGATCTATCAAACTTATGATAATGCATTGCCATGATGATTTAATTGTCAATTACAAATTACTTAAGTATACTTTAATGATCTATATAAAGCCTTATTTTTTTAACCTCTAATAGCTATTAATGGTTGTTAAAGAAAATGAAACCACTTTACTGAAATGTAATGTAGGGCTCTATTAAGAATAAGTTTTCACAATGATAAAATATTATTACAAAAATGTGAACTCCTGTACTGTTTAATATGCCTGAGTAGGTCAATCTTTATTCCACTGAAAGAACATTTCTTTCAAATTACACACAATAACAGTTTAAACATATATATTATATATAGAATATATTTTACCTAATTCCCTATCCAAAAGGCTTCCTCAGAAGTTGGGAAGGGAGTGAGAGCAACTTATTGCTACATTTCCTCAAAAAGTTTTAGTAGATTTAAAATAGTAGTCATTAGGATAAATTCAGGTGACCACACTCACTCACTGCTATTTCCTTCATTTTTGCCATGGTTTCTGTTTGTTTTTGAAATTATTAAAAGAAAAAATTAGAGAAACATCTTGTGCAGTGAATAAGGGCAAGCATTTAATCAGTGCAAGTCATGGTTACCTCACTTAACACAACAGATATATTGTCAAAAAGAGGTGCAATTCACATTCATATGTTAAAATAATATTTGAAATATACTGGAGGGTCTTCCCAGTGAAAGAATCTAAAGAACAAAATCTCTTTTAAGAGAGAGGAGTCATTTTGTAATGAAGTCATTATCTCCTAGTTTATCCCTTTGTAACCCCGACTTCTGTGCATGGAGTTTCTTTAAGGGAGGAACATTTAGCCCACCCTGAAGACTGTTGAATATACAAAACTAAGGTCATCCTCAAAGTGTGCCTTTCCTTATCCTTTAGGATACACATTGGTTCAGTATCTCAACTCAGATGCTACATGCAAATTGAAATGCAGGTTCTCAAACCTTTGAGGATGAGAAGAACCAAAACCTACATTTATATGTCTTCAGCCATACCTACAACAGCATAGGGCATGGGTAGACATTCAGTAAAACTTTAGACTGAATTGAATCCAGTAAAATAAGCATGTCACGTATGTGTTTGCTCTTTGACAAGGTTAATTTTATTTTTAAACACTCCATAAGCAAGTCAACCAAGTAAACTGTTAGGTTAGATTACCTTAGGGAAGATGTGACAATTTAGGTACAAGTTGTTTATGGAATACACTCCCCTAAACACCCTTAGTTTCTTTTCTTTGTACTAGAATGTGTATAAACATTGTTATGTGGCAATATATAGTATTTAGGTAAAAATATTTAAATACAATATTCAAATGTATAACTCTACTTAATATTTTCATCTGGTACAGATCCATGTGTCGTCTGACTTTACCTTTTGAAAATCTTCAGAACAAAAAAATATTTTGGATCCTTAGGGATTTCAGACTTTTGTAAAGTAATGTTCAATCTGTATATCTAATCCTTTCTTATTACCCTATACTTTCAGTTTTGGTGAGAAGGCAGAAGCTGTTTCCTTTCTAGAATAGGTTTATTTATAACCTATGGCATATTCATTCAGACAACTGGAGTATTACATTTTTTCTCACAACCACTTAATTATATTCTCTTTTTTACTATAGTGTATTAGTTACACAACCTAGTGGATTTCATTTTGGCATATTCACACATGCACACAACACATACTGGTATTGATCATTCCCCCTTTCTATTACTGCACCATTTTTCTGCATCCCAGCCCCTCCTTCATCCACTTCTTCTTCTCTAAGTCTCCCTTCTGCTTTCATATCATCTTGCTTTAAAAAAAAAATTCCTCCCTGATTCTTCATATGAGAAAAAAATGTGATATTTGAGTTTCTAAGACTGGCTTATTTCACTTAATATGGTCGTCTCTATTTCCACCCATTTTCCTGAAAATGACACAATATCCTTCATCCTTTGGATGAATAATAGACCACATTTTTCTTTATACATTCATCAGTTGATGGGCACCTAGGCTGTTTCCATGTTGTGAAATGCATTGCAATAACATGGGTCTGCAGCTATGTCTGTAGTAAACTGATTTTATTTCCTTCAGAGTGATATACATAGATCAGATGATAGTTCTATTTTTAGTTTTTTGAGAATTATCCACACTGATTTCCATGGTTTTCACAGCCATTTTAAAGCTAATTAATTTATTAAGCATTTGCCAGTTTTCCCTTTCTAGTTCATAACTATTCCCAAATCTGCTATGGCCTTTTAAAGCCTCAGTTTTCTCATTTATCAAGAAAATGATATAATTTTACCTGCCTAATATGGCAGAAAGGATTAAATAAGGAAATGCATAAAAGGGTTTGGCACAATGCCTGGCACACAGAAACTACCCAATAAAAAGTTAGCTATTCATATTATTTGATAATATCTCAGTAGAAAAATCTTGGTAAAAATGTAATAAATTTAGCAGAGTCTTATAAAGTGGAATAGCTTTGGCAAACATCATTGTTAATATCTACATTCTCCAGGTCTCTGAAAAAATACTGTGTGTATAGATTATAGAACATTAAGTATGTTTTTTGTTTATAAAACAAGTATTGAAATTCAGTATTTTAAAAATATAGAAGACAACCTGTGAAGTTCTTAATAACTTGTGTAAATTACGTTAGGTGCTGATTCTTCAGCCTTGAATATATTAGGCATATGCATGACATTTCTTCTGGCTATTAGTTTTTAGTGCTCTTAAAATATAGCAGCGCTAGGGTATTACTAAGTGTGTGGTAAAATCCTATAAATGTTTTGACAGGTGGGTAGAGTTTAGTGAGCTCATTCCCTACTCGGCCTTTCAACAATCACGTACTTCTCACAACCACACTGATTAAAGAGATCTTTGATCACAGGTATTTAATAGAAGTTGAGATAATGAAGTAGAATTCAAGTGAGAAAAAAGAAATAAGTGGGCAGCACATTCATTTATTCAACAATATTTATCAGGCACCTAATCTATACAGGTGTCCCAACAGCACAACCCCAGGCACTAGTAGGATTCTGTGACAACCTTTGTTGTAAAAATCTCTGTGTTGACATACACAAATTAATATATGATCTTATGCCATGTAATGAGTAGTGCTATTAAAAAAAAGAAGAAATGAAAGAGAGTGGGCATTTGTTGGGGATATTTTATATCATTTCATATAAATGGATAAAGGCACATCTCTCTAAGAAGGTGACATTGGAGCAACTGGAGAGAGAGAGAGACACAGACAGAGATAGACAGAAGAAGTGTGTGAATCATTAGAGAAGCATTTTAGTTAGCAGAAAGAGCAAGTAAAAGACTTCTGAGACAGAGTTAGTTGTTATGTAGTTTTGAGAATCAGCAAGAAAGAAAATCCAGCTGAAGCTGAGTGTTGTAAAACAGGAGGAAACAGACATGGTATATGCCTATAATCTGAGCACTCTGGGAGGCTGAGGCAGGAGGATCAGAAATTTGAGCCCAACCTGGGCAACAAAGTGACTGAGACCCTATCTCTAAAGAAAGTGGGTAGCAGAAATGGAGAGAGAAAGAGAGAAAGGAAAGAAGGAAGAAAGGAAGGAAGGAAGGAAGGGAGGAAAGAAGGAAGGAAAGGACAGAGGGATGGAGGGAGGCAGGGGCAGGGGATGCGGCTCTGCAGCTCAGTGTGATAGCCTTGAGTACCATCCGCATTTACTGACACCTAAAAGTGGACAGGGAATGTGGAATTTTTAAAGACCATTACAATAGAGATATACCAAAATCTAAGATCCAAGGAAGTCTTAGAAGAT
Source organism: Dasyprocta punctata (assembly GCA_004363535.1). Classification (NCBI taxonomy): domain Eukaryota; kingdom Metazoa; phylum Chordata; class Mammalia; order Rodentia; family Dasyproctidae; genus Dasyprocta; species Dasyprocta punctata. The sequence goes on from RJWM01011509.1 coordinate 31,843, forward strand.
AGTGCTATTCCTTCTAAAATGAGATGAATACCATCTTGGGAGGGAAAATAAAAATAAATGAGGCATAACTTTCTTTAAATAAACATTTAAATCTGTAAAGGGACAACTCTACAATTTGGGAGAAAAACTTTATGTGACCAAATAGAACATCAGGAGAGTTGGTGGAGAAAGAAGAGAATGAAGTAGAACCCAGGCTGGCCACCCAAAACAGCCACTCTCCTAGGTTTACTGTTCTTCAGCACTAAAAGGTGTTGCTGTATGTCCTTTTCTCTCCTTGCATTCTCATTCCTTCCTTCTGTTTCTCTGCATTTTATTAGGAAAAGAAGTAGATAATTTTCAGTTGAATTTTGAGTGTTAGTCTCACTTTGTGTTGTTTACCACCTTTTATGTTGCTGCTACCAGAACTATCAAAGTCCTCTCTAAAAATAATGACTTTCACTTTTTTTTTCAGGCTGACTTTGAAGTCACTTTGCAGTCCAGGTTGGCCTTGCATTGGAAGCAATCCTCCTGCCTCAGCCTCCCAAATGCTGGGATTATAGGCGTGCACCACCACACCTGGCCCTTCACTTCCTTAAAACAAGCATGCTAACAGAAAAGAATCTATTTCAAAAGGAGGCAAGAAAAATTAGCATAAGCTACAGTCTTTCCGGTTGCAGAGTTTTCCTCTTTCCTGTCACTATCACCAATATTCCATTTCCCCCATCTCAGAAGTCTCACCAAATACATTCTGATTTAGTTCTGCTCTTAAAGGCACCATTAACTTTGATTTTCTGTCTAGTTGTAGTACCTTGTTAATTGTCAAGTTGCAGTCGAATGTGATCTGTATTTAAGTAACACTGGTCATTATGTAAGCAGTTCCCACGGCTCACCTCTATCCTTCCATCTTGGATCTATAAGCTAAGGTTTGCTGACCTATGACTGTTTTTATTTTCTTTTTTTCATTAATTAAGTTTGTTGGTACAGTTTAGATATACATAATAATCATATTCATCATATGGAACTTGTACCAGTACATGTTATACCCAGATTCTATTTTTTTTCCTTGTGCCCTTCCCCTCCTTTCTGCCTTTCATCCCCTTCTTATTTACAAAAAGTTTGTTTCCATTTTATCTTTATTTTCTAATTTTTTTCTATTCCCTTCCATCCCTTCCATCTCCCCCCTCCCTTGTTCCTCTTCCTATTTGAACACTTTCTTCCTATTTCATAATATCTATTATACATTTTGGTCCTAATTTACACTTGTAGTTTCTTATACCAGAAAAACAATGTGATATTTACACATGTGTCTGATTTATGTCACTTATGAGTATAGTTTCTAAGTGCACACCTATACCTATAAATGTCTCAAGTTTATCCTTCTTCATGGCTGAGTTGTACTCTATTGTAGGAAAAAACCCCACATTTTCTTTAGCCATTTGCCCTATGACTCTTTCAGCTGCATGCATGCTAACAGTACAGTTAAGACACATCGTGGCAGTAAGATGACAGAACTGATACCATTCATAGCAGAAAAACTGTGGGGCTGGAAGGATCCCAAATTCACTGACCCCCTTTCCATACACTCAAGCCGCACTTGTCAACCACTTTCTCTCCTGGAAATTGGTACCAACTGTGGGACTAGAGAGTGAGGGAAGAGATTTTAAGGGAAGGAACTGGCTTTGGCACCGGAAGGCACTAGAGTGGTTACAGGGTTTTGGAAATCAAAATCCTAAGCTGGAAATGGGCTACAAGCTCAACACAGAGCTCAGTCCTCCCAGGAAACCAAACTGTCCAGATTTCTAAAAAGTCAAACAACATGCTTACATGAAGCTCTCCTTGGCTAATAGATACTTCATTAATATTCCTTCTATTCATAGGTGATAAAAATAGTTTGGCCACTGGGCTTTTACAACTCTTCTTTCTGTTTAATAACTTTTGCTCCTCTTTGTCATATCCAACTTCAAGGCTTAGGACAAAAATCTTACAAACATAAAAAACCAGTAGCTGTTGAGTTTTGCCCATCTTCTGGCCCTTCAGGCTATCACTGGATATGGCTCTCATGTTTCATTCAGAAGCTGTTACAATATTTTGAGAAGTTTTTGACAGTACTGCAGATTTAACCCAGGGCCTTTGCACTGAGCTATGTCCTTTTTATTTCCACTTTTTAAAATTTTGAGACAGGGTCTCACTTAGTTGCTGTGTTGTTCAGTCTAGACTCAAACTTGTGGTTCTCTTACCTCTGCCTTGCAGAGTGCGGGATTACAGATGTGCACTTCCACACCTGGCTTCCAAATTTTTAGTGCATTCGCAGAATGCAAGGGATAGCTTAGGGTTTAGTGCTGATTGACTTCTACTTGCCAATCTCCTATCACCTTCATGTCTTGAAAATAAGCAAAAAACCTCAATAAAAACATAGATACAGACAAAGCTTCTTAAATTGTGTAACTTTTTAATGCAACATTTTGAAAAGAAGGAAATCACACTTAATCAACATTGATTGTCCTTACCTCGCACAAGGCTTACATTATTAGAACTGCAGGAAGATTATAAAATGGCTAAACTATAGCAGAGTTGGATTTTATATCTTTTAATCTAAGTGTTAAGCTAAAATTGGATATTCATTTTCTGAACAACTGAACAATGGTATAACACCAGTGACTTGAAAAGTCTAGACATGTTTTGAGAGCAGTTGCCCAGCTTTGATTTTTGAATTACATAATTTCATTGAGACAAATACAGTAATGTCAGAGTAACATTTTTATAAATCTATTGTCAACTTCAAAAAAGAATCACCTAATGTGAACTACCTTTCTCTGGAAAAAAAAAATAACCCAAAGCAAAAGTCCTTATGCCTTCCTTAGAATATTAAATTCTATGTAACAGAAAAACATCAACTACATTTATTGAGCACTTACTTTATTTGGTGCTGGCTTTAGCTTTTTGTTGCTATGTCATTTACTCCTTACAATCATCCTACCAAATGCAGACAATTGATATCCCCACTTGACGAAGTGACAAGGGAAGATTCTGAGCCCTGAATTGTCGTACCCGGCACACAAGGCCAGTTAGCCAGGATGCAGTGCAATCAGAACTGGAACCTATTTCAATCCTAGGGTACATAATAATGAACTGCTGAAGAGACAATTATATGCAGTCAAAAAAATGTACAAAATTTTCCCTGTTTTTCTTTAAAAATTTTTCAAAGTTTTCCTTCATAATTTTAGAAGAAGATGACATTCAGAAAAAAAATGCTTTCTTTCCACTTCTGTGTTTCAGAATATCTAAATTGACTCACTCCTAATCTTTAAAATTTGTACATTTCACACCAGGAAAGACAGTCTAAGAAGGGAACATTTTATTCCCAACTGACATTCTGGGTTTAAATATCCTTTGCAACAGTTTTGTTTTGAAAGATCTCAGTGGTTGCATATGAACCTGCCAGATGTCAACAATGTGTCTGCCATGTACAATATCCCCCAAAGACTAAAAATACTTCTTACTGATACAGTATTTGGAAATAACCAGCAAACACCATCGGACCTGCTGCATTGCTAAGTGTCTGTATAAACGCTTCGGAAACAACAGATGTTCTGAGTTCTTACTGTTCCCTTTGAATAACAAAATGACTAGGGAATCTGATGTCCCCCTTACTTTTCAACATCAGTTCAGGAAAAAACCATGGGTTCTCATTCTCAGGCCAACTTTAGGTCCTGGAATCTACCTGTGGCTACCGACAGGTTTCTGCAGGTGTTTGCCTGTGGGAAGCTGTCAGGAATTGGTCTAAATCAGGGCGAAGCTACTGACAGAAGGATATTAACTGGCAGGAACTGTTTTAGGTGTCAGAATTTCTTTCTGGGACACAGATATATAGGCAGAATCTGCACTCAAAAATAAATCACTGATGAGGACAGTAGAAAAGGCTGTAACTGAGCTATTCAGGCAGAAGAGTCACCTGGAAGAAGTACAGTGATTGATGAGAAATGACACAGGACAGGCTGCAAGAGAGAGTCCCGCGTTGCAAATGAGCAGCATTTCCAGTTACTCCAAGGAAAGAGGGGGAAATTTCAAGAGATGAGGTCCCCAAAGCTAAGAGAATATGACATCAAATATGAATAAATGTGGAACTGTGAATCACAAGTCTAGTTATAATGATGATTTTCACCAATACCTGATATTTATAAGTATTTTGCATTTTCCAAAGCCCTTCTTAGGTGCATTGTGTCACTTAACAGATTAGGAACACTGGGCCCAGAAGTGGAACCAGATTGTGAATCTAGAAGAAGGAAGGAAAGAAAAAAGGAGCAAAAAAGTGACCTTAGGTCTCTTCGCTGAAACTAAGGGTATAGGAAAGGAATATGGCAAACTGGCTTAATGTAAAGAGAATCTGAATCACCAAACCTAATGTGACATGAAACATGTTAATTTTGTGAAGATATATGCAAGCACAAACTCTGTCTACAGCAAAGCTCTTTGGTTCTGGGAGAAAGTATTTGATTGCAGTGAGAAGACCCATATTCTAGACTTGGCTCAGTAAGTTACCAAATGTGTAAGTTTGGCAATGTCATTTAACATATTCAGGCTCATGATTCCTTATCTGCAAAACAGGAATAATAGGATCTGCCTTCTATGTATGCAAATGCATTTATAGTATTGCTTCCCACTTAGGAGCCAAGCTTAAAATGATAATCAGATTTCTCTGAATCAGTCACCTACAAATGTCTCTCAGTATTACAAATTCAAGTCCTAGGATCTCCATGAATTGATGTTGTTCTCATTGTACAAGTAAGGAAAATTGAAATTGAGTGGTCACTCTTTAAATCTGTCATTAGGAATTAGGTCTTTGAACTGCTGATCTCTGGATCTTTTCGCTAGGGAAAATAAATCATTTAAATATCGTATCCTAAGTCACACAGCTAAAAAGAGGGTGAGAGACAGCGTTTGACACCAGTACTATCCAATTCTAAAGCCTGTGTTCTTTCTGCTACACCCGTGAAAACTAAAAATTGCTGACATTTGCCTTACTGTCTACCTTCTGTGGATTATAAATGACTACCACTCATTTGCAGATAAATATCAAAACGGTATTCTGCCAATATAAGAAGATAAAAGTTTGAGTCAGACATTGTGAAATTGGTATATGCTTTGCTTTTATGGGAAAACCAGAAGTTCACTTCTGTACATGTACTGAAAATTAATTTCAGTTTTGGTTCATGAGAATTTGATGACGGACAGCCCAATATGTCTTTAAAATGGTATATTCAATTTTGTTACCAGAGTTAAGAGATGGGACTGGGGAAAATAGCAATGTAGTGAGCATTTCTTTTCCTTTCACTGGTGCTAAATTGCTGTACATAATCACATAGCCAGAGGGGATAGCTTAGTGAATTAAGCTTCAGGTTTGCTAGTCTAGGCTGCTTAAAACCTCAAGTTCTAATCCCAGCAGAGTCTGTAGGACTCTTCATCTCCTGAGTTTGATCAATTAAATTTCATAGATTTTTTTATTATGTAAGAGTCTCAAATAAGATTTTATAAACCAAATCCAGTCTATCTTATGAAGACTTTAAGTACCTTGTATGTTTTTATTTATTTTAATATTGAATTTCAGGCTTATTGTTTCTAATACCTTCACCACATTTAGAGAGGAAATAATGTGAAAACTCACAATTAAGATAAGAATATTTTGGTGGAATCCTGCACTGTGTCATTTATACCTGTGATCTGCTAATACTTATGAAGGAATGAGTCCATGAAATAAAGATGAACCCAATTAATGTGACTTTAGCCACCATTTAGTTAATGACAAACATATGCCTGGCACGCATCATGAATTATCTATGCAATCCTCACATTTCCCTTGTCAGGTAAATATTTTTATACCCAATTTATACAGAATTTTAAATGCCTTGTTCAGAGTCATTTGAGTGGAATGGGTGAGTTGGGATTTAAACACAGTGTATCTAAAGCAAAGTCTATGATGTTCTATTTATCTATGCTGTCCTGGAATTACTGTATATCTAAATTAGTAAATAAGAATGAAATGTGAAGAAGGCACCCAATGTGGAATTGTAACGTGAAAGCCCAAATCAGGAAGGCAGCAGGATCTGGTGGCTTGGAAGAAATATGGGTGACACTGTCATATTGTTACATCATGACTGTCTTTAAAGAGCTGGTGACTGATCTTCCCACTTATACCATGTCTCATCCACATGGTGAGTAGGCAGGCTTTTCAGGCGTGGCCTGGAGAAGAGCCCAGTGTGGGTGGGTATGAGAGTATGATACCCTTTAAAAATGTCACAGGAAAAGTCTTCCACTCAGTGGAGTCTTTGCTCTATTGAAATGGCACATCATGGAAGGCTAGGGACTCAGAGGTCATATTCCCATCTGGGAGTATGTTCTTTTATATCCTGCTTTGTTTAATTGTCTTCCAGTGTTTCTGTATTCTATTGCCATAAAGAAATTCTCAACCTTCAGTTCATATCTTTTCATCCATCCCATGACCATCCTATTGTAACATGCGTGCAGCACCGATGGTTGGAAGTGAAATCATAGGCAAAATCCACAGTATCCCATATTTTCTTGTAAGGGTAATATCATATACTCAGGAATAAGAAACACACCAACAGTGAGGAACAGAACTGGAAATGATCTTAACAACTTGAGACATGTTGAGTTTACAGTGGCTGAAAAACATCCAGGGAAAGAAAGTATCTAGGAGTATGCAGGTGGTCATGTATAGTAAAAACACCACATGTGAGTATGAAGGAAAGGGAAGGGCAGGATTGCAGATCTAGGCTGGGAGTCATCAATAATTTGGAGATAAAAATAAAATAAGAAAGGATGAACTCATGAGACAGAAAAAGAGAGAATGGGAGAGAATAGAAAGAAGAGTCATGGATCAAAGCACATTGCTGGGAAATTCAAAAAGAAAAAGGAGAATTTTGAAGGTTAGACAGAGATGCAGGAGAGGACAGTGACAGGAAAATTAAGTTTAAAGAGCAGCATTTCCCAAAATGTATTCTCACTTTTATAATAAATGAGTTTCATAAATTAAAGTAAAACTGGTTTGCTAATTTGTACTGTGAATCTTTAAAGAGGATTACAGAATGCAGAGTTTTCTAAAATTATTTGACCACAGAATGCTCACATTCTTACATAAAGCCTATTCATATCCCTCAAAACCAGTATCCGTTGGAGCATGCTTTGGGAAATCCTAGGTGGTAAATTTCTTTGAAAAATCATTTGTCTGTGACATCAGTGCAATGGAGAGAATCTGTGTAAGGAGGACTCCATAGGGGAAATTTTCACTGTTATGAAGTCATTCAGTAATTAACATTATCAAAGCAGTCTTAGTGAAGTAGTAAGGACAAAAGAAAGATGGCAAAGCATTATTAAGTAGTGAGGATGGTAAATCTCTGTGATAGCATTTAATTGTACATCTTAGATATATACACAATTTTTCTGTCAATTATATCTCCATAAAGGTTTAAAAATGAGGATATAAAATCAGTAGATGTTAGTAAGTCTTTCAAGAAACTTGAATTTAAAATGAAAACCACACAGAATGTAATGAAGTATGTAGTATTAATAGGACAACATTTCAAATGAGAGTTTTGTGAAAATATATAGGCTAAAAGGGAGAAGAGACAGAGAGAGAGAGAAAGAGAGAGAGAAACAGAGAGAAACAGAGAGAGAAGAACAGAAAGAGAGAGAAACAGAGAGAGAGAGAGACAGAGAGAGAGAGAGAGAGAGAGAGAGAGAGAGAGAGAGAGAGAGAGATCCTCAGAATATTTAGGGTGGTGTAGTCAGTTAGAAGGGTAAGTGCTGGATCAAGGTCCCAAGGATATAGAGAGGCACCCAGTGTAGGATAAAATATGACAAGTGCTTGTATTAAAGTAAAGTAACCATCCATGAAAATATAAAGTAGGAAAAACAATACTAGTTAGGAGGAATGGGCAAGGCTCCTTTCAAGGTAGTAGCTCTTGACTGGGACCTCATATGAGCAGGCAGAGGAGCAGAGAAGAGAGAGACAGAGAAAATAGAAGCCATCTCAAAGGACAGGAGCCAGAAGAAATAGTGAAGCAATGCTGAGGATCAGAGAGTGTCCAAGGAAGGACACATGGTACCAGAATTCCAGCATGTTTCATTTCTTAGCTAATTCTTTTGCTAATGAAAGCCACCAATTCCATGGGATAGGATGTGTGTAATATATCTGAAAAAAGATTATGTTTTCTACCTTGGAATGATATTCTTATTCAGACAAGAGAATGGGAGTTGTTATTGCTGATTATTGTTTACCACTTAAAGATATGTAATAATTAGAATTTTGAAAACATTTTAAAAACAGTTACTTTAAGAGTTTTTCATTTTTATGACATTCAAAACAAGATCTCACTAGGCATTTTCTGTCTTCCTTCCTTTCATCCCTCCTTCCTGCTCCTGCTCCTCCTCCTCCTCCTTCTTTTTCTCTCTCTCTCTCTCTCTCTCTCTCTCTCTCTCTCTCTCTCTCTCTCTGCCTTTTGAGTGAATATTAGAATTTGGATGCATTCAGAAGAATTCATGTAAAACATTTTTGTTTAAAGCATACTGCATAAACAGAAGCGTCTTAGCTGTTTTTCTTTTTAACATTGTATTTTAATTCTTTACCAAGTCACCTGAAAAAATAATAGCAGAAATGAAATTATTCTTCTCTAAGGGAGATGTTGTTTTAATTAGAAGCCACCCTACTCTATGGCTTGATGAAACAGCATTGTTAGTGTAGGTTAGCAACCAGAGAAGAGTTGCTCCCCGTCCCAAACAAGTATTTAAAGAGCAATTACTAGGTAGTAAATTGGCAACCTATGACATCACCTGTCAGCCAACATCCTACAGATGGAACAGGACCACTGAAATATACATGTCTTTAATTACCACAAATATAGGAATATGCAACTTTATTTATGAGGGGAAAGTTTATGTGGAAATAGACCTCAAATAACACATTACTTTGAATGTATAATTTTAAGGAGTCCACCTTTATCTGACATGTATTCTGCTGAAAAAAACAATAGTGAGCAATTCTTCCTTTATGTATTATACTGGGTGAGTATGCAAGAGGTAGAGTATGAGGTGTGTGTGTGTGAGAGAGAGGGAGAGAGGGAGAGAGACAGAGTTGCACGTGCCTTTGTGTAGCAAAATAGAAATGCTTGAAGGTGGTTTATTATTAGGACATAAACTGAGGCAACAGACTATTAGACCTACAGACAACTAATTGTTCTATCTAAGGGCAGTTTCCATTTCACATGACAGATTCTGTCTCCTCCAAATACTGGAAATCCCTCCTCGCCACATTTCTTAGACCCCTCATCACTGCTGTTCCCTCTCAAGGGCCACCTCTAGCCTGAGACTTACTGGAATTCACCCCATGCCTTTGGGTTGTGCCAGGTCCCACATTTTGAAGCCATCCCTGAATACCCTTGCTAGAATCATCGTCATGATCATAATATCAACTTTTCTTCCTATTAGAAAACCCCATATCTTTCTTAATCTTGTTAATATATCCTTAGAACTAGTTAATACATTTTCATTTTGAGCAAGAAGAAAGGACTTTTATTCTTAGGGTCATTATCTTATTAATTTTAAATCCAGTCATTACAAGAATACCTCTTTAACCATGGTGAACAACTTTACCAGTAACCACAATGATTTGAATTTTAGTCTATGTATTTTTTTCTCAGGGAAAATAATGTTAAACATTAAGCAATAGTCCCTCTGAAAATTGAAATTTTTTATCACTTCTTCAGTAAAAACCATTAATATGTTGTCATTTTTGTTAAAGATCATTTTAAGCATAAAAGAACAAAAACTGAAGTATGATGCAATTGAATTAAAATACAAGGCACAGACACCATCCCAGGAAACTTTGCATTAGTTAGGATTTTCAGTGTTAAGTAAAAGCAATCTAGCTCTCTGTATGCTTCCACTTCTTACAGATCATGTGAAATAGACAATACCCATTAGGTTTTGGAAATAATAACTCCTCATTTCTCCATTTTGACATCAGAAGAAACAGAGGAAAATTATTTACATAATTTAAAATACAGCATGATCTATGCATATTTAACTTTGGGAACATCGCTAGGTGGCGGTTGGTATTCTAAACATCATCATGCATTCTACCCAGTGGAATGGAACACAGATTCTTTATATAAAATGAAAAGTTAGGTTTCCCAAATCTAAACACCAGGAAAATTTTTTTCTGGGTCAAAAAATAAAGATTTTGGTAATCTTGAAAAGAAAAAGATGTTCATCCGACTCTTGATTATTTAGCAGCAATGATGAAGTTGGGGCTTTTTTCCAGCCTTCCTCTAACCCTCTGGCTGCCTCTTCTGTGCCATGTGGTTGCCATTTCAATAGTCTCCAAGAAGAAAGTGGAGCCAAGATAGTTCATTTTTCTCTGTCTCCCCAGTCTTAAAACCAGTTCAGAGGGCCAGTGGTGGAAACTAGCAGCTTAAAGTATAATTTTCAGATCATGATGTAGTTTAAATGATCTTCATTTGGCTTTATACTTTTTAAGGAGTACTAATGATTATGGAATCGATTTTTTTAAAAAAAATTTAATAATCAATAATATGTCATTCCCACTGTAAAACACTACTGTTACATTTACATTTATCCTGACACTTTGGCTGTTGGTCTGTAAGCAAGACACCTCCCTCACAGATGTCCAGCCACAAGTATAATTGAGGGGCTCAGCTGCTGGTCTCTGAAATCCCCAAGCACATTTGGTCATGCCAAGCTTCCCACTGACTGCTCCTCCCCATTGATTGAGCCCAGCAGGAATTCTTTGGCAGGCTCTTTCCTGAGAGATACGAGGTGACTTGTGGTCTTGTTGGCTTCAAGGACTGCCCAGTGACCTCACCCAATCTTTCTGAGAGTGAAAACCAACTAAGATGCTTCCATTTGACTTCTTTCCCTCAAGGTCAGGCATGCATTGCAGCCCAATTTCTCTCCTTGGGATTTTTGAGATTTCCATTTTCTTTCACAGATATTTCCTCTGATACAATTCTTCAATCTTTGCATACTCATTTCCTTCTTGGTGCTGACCTCTTCAAGTACCAGGACTGCTACGGTCTATAATTCTATGTGAAAAGCAGGTGTAGCAAAACTTGAGTTAGTAACCAATGAAATCCACTTAGGCATTTCACTCGTGTGTGTGTGTGTGTGTGTGTGTGTGTGTACATGTACTAATGAATTTCTTGCGTGACAAAATAGCCAACTTAGAATACCTGTTCTTGTTCACTCCTGACAATACCAGATGGTGGATACAGGAATTATTTGCTATTCTGATTTTCCAATAATGGTTATGTTCTTCTACTCCTTTCTTTACCGTCAAAGGAGAAGGAACCACTTGTCACTGGACTCCACAGCTGGCTCTGGTTGATTCATGCAGTGATAGAAGGCGGTAGAACTGAGGGTAAGTTGCTGACTAATTGCAGCCATCTCTGTCCTTTTTCTAGTTTCCTGGTGCTGTTCTCTGTCCACTTCCTCAATTCCTTATCCCAAGTCAGTCTTCTTTTTCTCAATATAGAACACCTGCTCAACTCCAGGGTCTTGGATTTTCCCCTAAATGATAAGTGATTAAGTATCCCACATCCCATTCTGATTAGCTGTAAATCCTTTGTAAATCTGGATAACAAAAGGAAATTGCAAGGCTCAGAGTATAGTGGGAAACCTGTAGAAGAAGGTAGGTTTGGAGCAAAGCTTGGGTGATGCGGCTAAAACATGTCAGCAGGCCTAGGCAGTAAAAGCATCCTCAGTGATTTATGGTACATGACACACAGCACCTCCTGAACTCTTCAGCCAAACAGTGATAGTCTTATTGGCCCACCTATTGAAGAAAGACACTATCAGAATCTCTCCTATCACCATCTGATTAATAAAAGAATAGCAAAAAGGATCTGTGAATTGACTTCACTGGAGGGGAGGATGTGTAGGATATCTCCATAATGCTGCAGTGGAAAGCACCTAAACATGATTTACGATCTCTCCCCCTCCCTGCTTGTGTCCCAGGATACCCTACATTAGTTGGCGGTAATAGCTGTCAATCCTGAAGTTTTCTTCCTAGTATCACAGTCTCAGAACCCATGGCACTATTAGAACTATCTTTAAGTGAATTCTGGGTTACAAAGACATGTATTAGCATTGCTTATCACAATCCTTCTGTGGCAAACACATTTCAAGCTCTAAACAAGAGGTTCCAAATAAACTGTACAATACAATCCATTCATAAGTTGGGTAATAACTGTGCTAATGAAGTGGGATATAGGCTCATTTAGAAAATTATTATTATTGTCATTAATCAGTTAGAGTTATTCATTCATAACCTGATATATTTGGAGCTCAGCTTGATTTCTTTTAGGTCTTTTAACTTGTGGGTTTAGCATTAAGCTCCTTGAGTATATTTGTTTCTGTGAATCCCATGTTAAAATACATAGGGATGTTAGATCTCATGAAAGAAAATTTGGAGAAAGCTTTAGGTGAGTTTAATGCAGTGATTCTCAAAATATGATCTCAGGACCACCAGTACCAATATTCACTAGATATGAATGAATTCAGTGGAAATACAAATTAGCAATCTCACCCATATCTTCAACTTCCAAAATTCTGGTGGTGCATCCTAGCTTTGTGTTTTAAAAAGCACTCCAGGGGATTCTGCTTAAATTTGGGACCAAATATTTCTACTGTCTTTACGTAGGAATTATAGCAAGGATGGATCATTAAGTGTTGTTTCAGGTGTCCTATATGTGATACTCCCCGCAGAGAATACAGTATTAAAATAGCTCTGAGAAACAGTCTTGTCTTTTAAGAGTTTTCCATCAAGTTGGCAAAACTCACAGAATTGAGGTTAATAGACAACCAATAGGACAATAAATAATTAAATTTGTACTAATAGAACAATACAGTATATCTTTTTGGATATGATTCAACATTTGCCTTATACATATATAATTAAAATTGGTGGAAAGACAAATGTTCTTCTGGTAAATGAAAAAGAAGACAGTAAACCTTTTTTCCTGGTCTCCAAGAATTGGGTTAGGGGTAAATTTAATTGTGTCTCTATGCTGCATTATCATCAGAGACAATGACTCCATAGACTTTTTCATTACACCATACAGGTATCAACATTATGAGAGTCAAGAGTTTTTAAATGTTTAGCTGAAATCTCTTCCCACTGACCAGGAAAAAATCCTACAGCTAACTCATTATTGACACTGTGAGACATGAAAACATTTTTTGAAGTTTAAAATATTATGTGAAACTTGTATTTGTTACATTTTAAAGAGTTGCACTGCTTCTGCATACATTTTACGATTTCACTGACTTAAAAACAGGACTATAAGGAGGGAAGGATTACATTCACTTTAAAATTTAAAATAAATCTATTTTCTTATTGCTCCTGTAAATGTGTCTGAAAATGATCAAGCGACAAATCAAAAGTCCCAGATGTTCTGGAGCCCTCAAGATTTTTTTTTTTTTTCAGTTTCTGAAATGACATAAAAAGAAATCTCTTTGAAAGGTGGTTGGCCTCACGTACAGTTCTATAAGCCTGACCCTAAAACTAAAAAGCTGATAATTTGTTCTCTTTCAGTGGTCATTAATTCTTTTAAGTTACAGAGGTACCATTTAGTAAATTACCTTTTCAAAAGCACTAAATGACATCTTAGAGGTTTAAAGTGTTAAATCGCCTTCAAAAGGTGGTCAGTTTACTCCTTAATCACTGATAGCATTGGTCCAAATAGCTTCAATTTCTTTGATGTTAGATTCTCATAAACATAAAACACTTTTATAGACATTATCAAATTTATCCTCAGCTGGATATATAGGATAGGGGAGGGGAGACCGAGAAAAAGATTTTAAAACTTCTCTTATAAAAGAAAACCATGATTTCAAAGCACGTTTTAATTGTAAACTTGCCTAATAATTGCGAAATTAAAATTATTTGAATGTTGCTTTCTTTTTTGTTAGTCATGCTTGATAATGCTAATAAAGATGTTCATTTTCATATTTCTTTCATTCTGATTTATGCTTTCAGGTTAGGTGAAAGCACATGGTATTAGAATTTAGATTTTGGTTTAGGAAAGAATTTTCATGAATATTTTTGGATAACCGTGAATATGGCAGGAACTCAGTGAACATGGTCATGAGGTATCTCTCCAGGGAGTAGATAGATGTGTACACTAGAATGAGAAAGGTAGGGAATTCATTGCTGCACTTGAATTTGTATCAATATGCCCAGAATGATGACACAAGGAAGACAAATTCCTTTTTTCCATTTTAGGTAGGCACTTTTTTCTATCTGTGGCAACCTTAACTCTAACTGCAATTTGGTAATCTTACTCAGAAGTCAAAATTAAATCCAGTTAATGAGCTACTTTATCATTTCCCAATAATCCAATGACTGAAAACATTCCAAACAAGTAATCACTTACGATTAAAAACTATAATGGACCTCTAAATGCAGGTCCATATATGCAGGAATTATGCAGAGATTTTTGCACTGTTAGGCAAAAGCTAGCCAGGGTGTGCTCTCCTCTAGTTCTTTGAGACTTTAGCTCCCATGGATTGCTTGTACATGCATTTCTGACAAATTTTAAGGAAAAGCTCTAACATTCCATGGTGCAATGTTAAAGACCCCATTAAGAGGACAAGGTTAAAGATGACAGCCTTAAGTGTGAAATATAAGGAAATTTTGTTTCAGTGTTGACTAAAACAGAATTTACTCACAGAGAAGGTTAATCTGTTTGACTTACCAAAATGGTATTTCACATTCCATTAAAACATGACACTTGGAACACAGGCAGCATGTGGCCGTGCAACCAAACAGAATCTACTTCAGTGTGAGCCAAGGCCTTTGGTGATCTTTGGGGGGCATGGAAGAGATGTTAAATTTTTTTCTTTTTCTGATTTTTACTGAAAATTGCCCGCTTCTTTCCTTTCCTCACATTAGTTATAGAAAAGAAATTTCTTGTTACAGTATATCTTATCTAACATAAGCCTCTTGCGGCAGAATTATGGCCTTATAACAAGGCCAGACTCTGTGAAGGACTCTAGAAAAACACAGGAGACACAGGACTGGTACGCAGCAGCCATTTTTGTTACCAGATAGCACCATGGGAAACAGAAATGGGAAAGGAAAACCTTTTGAAATCTTAGGTTGGCTTTTTTGTTTTTCTTCCCTACTTGGAATTGCAAAAAAGAAAAGAGACAGGTGGACAGATGAACAGAAAGACTCAGGATGACAATGAAAGATTAACAAAAGAAGCCCAGATCAATGATATGGACAAGATTTCATGTTTTTTGTTTTTTTTAAACGGAACTCTTCAGTGTCACTGGCACCACTATTTAGGCAAACAGATTAACCTTGATAGGACTGCTACTCACTCTTTCTTTCATATGGTAACATTTCACAATATATTTTTAGTTTTTCTTTTCAGGAAGTCAATATCACAAACTATAAATACACAGTGTAATCTTCTGCCAATAAATTGAGGTCAGCTTTCCTTTGAGTCTCTTTAAAACTTGAAATCATTATCTCCCTACTCTAAATCCCCTTACCTACTTAAAGAACTTACCTCTTCTTTTAAAAACATGTTTTTAAAGGAAGAGAAGTGCATAAGCCTTTCAATTCCACACTAACTCTTTAGCCTTCATCAAGGCTAAATGTTCATCAAGCCTACAAAAGCCACATTTCTCATTAAAATATCATATCAGAATCCAAAGTATATTGAAAGTGTGAAAAAAAATAAGTAGAGAAATTAAGGCAATGAAAGAATCTCATTCCTGTGTCCTCTTGAATCCCATTTGCCAAAGAGAATGATATGTTCAGAGAAATTTAAGGGCACTGTCTATGGGCATGACTACTTAAACTACTTCCTCTAAAACGTGCAAACCATATCTAAATGTATAAAGCTAATGTTCAATTACAAAGCAAAAGGATGTAGATTCCAGCTCATTCCTATTAATTTTGCTACAAAAAATAAGAATGCCTTAACTCTGCCTAAAGCAGAGCAACCAGTCAGCTATAACAGGAAGATTCCACTACTTTGCTGTGTTGGGAAATGGAATGTCGTGTCAAATCAAACACTTGGTTTAATAGAATATTATCAAAAATACTAGGTATGCATTACCAATTTGCCAGGCACAGAATACAATAAAATACACTTCATGCTAAAACAATAGTGAATGTATTTTAATCTTTCTCTGATGATTCGAGACATTACAGAATTTTTCATTGACTCCAGGTCACCATTATGAACCTCAATTTTCACTATGCCCAGTGAAGCATGGTTATATCAATTAATAGAAGTTTCCATTTGACAGAATGTTCTGACGACTAGCTTTAACAGTATATTGTTTCTACTGGGTGGGTAGTGGACAAAATGTGACTACAAATAAGTTGGATTTTCTTGCATTGGATAACAGTCCTTTTGGTTCAATGCCTTAAAAAAAAAAAAAAAAGCGCGGCCCTCAAAAGGATTTGAATAATAAAGAGGACTTTCTCTGTCTCTGAGATACAGTAGTAGGAATGAAGAGAAGCACAGGTTGCTTCTATACCGCCACAGTTGTTCTTAGAGCCGACTTAACAGGAAGCTTTCCCACTGTGGCTGGCTCATGCCTGCCAGTTTCCTCAGGAGGTGGAAGATACCCTGAGCCAAAAGGTCGGTTAGGAGCTTGACATCCTAACTGTAACTGAATGCCATTCAGAGTGGCTGGAGAGTTCTGGAACCCGCAGCAGGCATTCTGACAGTTTATATGCACATTGATACTGTTTTTTCAGTTTGGATCACACAAGGTGACAGTAACTGGTGTTAATTGAAAAGGAAAACGATAATTCAGTACTCTAACAGTTTGCAGCTACCTCATGCTCTTTCATCCAGAAGACTGAAAAACGTTTTTTTCACAAAGGGAAACAATCTTAGGTAAAGTCCCCTGGGGAATGAGGTCATTCAGTTTCTGAAAAGGCCAGGCGATACTCATGTGATGACAGTACCTTCTGCTGATGGGCCACAAAGAACCAAGGAGGAAAAAATGTGATATTCAGGTTATGAAAGAGGTAGAACTACAATGAATAACACAAGCTAGAAGTTCAAGAACATTCTAATATCCCCAGTTTGGTTCTCCATGTTGGAAAAATCATCTATTTGGGGCCTTATCATTCTCCCTTGTAAAAGTCATACAAAAATTCTTATTAGGAAAATATTTGTTTTTTTCTGAGCAGAACTTCAAGTATTTTAAATCCTGAGCATTTGTGGAAGATGACCACAGTTGGCCATAAAAGGTAAAGTGACATACGGAAATTGGTGAGTCATAAAAAAATTATACCTACTTTGGTAATTGATATGCAGGAATTCATAATGGGAAGTCCCATAAAAGTATTAAAATAAACCTAAGACTTTTTGGGCGGGAACAAAGTCTAGCCTCATCAGGTAACATGCAGACATAGTGATGTTGAAGCCCTATTCTATTCCTTCCTTGCTTTCTAATTTATTAGAGGCAGAGCAGGAGATACTTCAAACTTCAGGGCAGTAGGCCTTTGAAGTTAGAGGCCATCTGCTACAGCTTCACCAGCATGCTCCACACCCTATGAGCTGGCTCTGGAGAACCCCAGGCTGGGGCACAAAGTCTCCTGGGCAGATGGCTGGGTTTCTCACTTCTATCTCTCTGACTCTGCATTTTGTTCTGTCTTCCCCTTTTAAAATTTAGTTCATTTTAGTGCCTGCTGAATTGGTACGCATAGTACTTTTGAGGCTGGATCCCTGAGAATTCAGCTGCAAAGCCCAGGAGAAGCCGGATCTCTGGGAAGAAGCCAAGCACAGATTTCAGGGAAACATCTCCCTCACGCTTGAACAATTTTTCCTTTCCTGTTGCAACTCGTCAAACTCCCTCTATACACTTCCTTTCAGACGGATGGACAGAGAACCAAAGAGACAGATGCATGCTTATTTTAGTGTAAACATTTCTCTGATGAAGTACAGCTATCAATTAGGCTCAGTGACTGACTCCTACAGAATCACTCACATTTAATCTGTCTGCTTTATCCCAGCCCGCTGAACACTTTGTGAACATTCTTTAAGTCCCAGCAAGCTTCTGAAATAGATAACAAAAGCAACAACACTAACAAGACCTTACAAAATTAAGATTAATTTTAATCTTTTGTTTAATCCATGGAGTGGCAAGCAGATGTAGCAGAGAATATGATCCCAATCAGGAAGATTAGGAAAAGCACAGGAAGACTTGGTTTGTAGTAAAGGGCTTGTGTCTGTTCTGACCTCCAAACAAGTTCTACACACCAGGCACCAATGCTTGGGAAGTCATGGGAACAATGTGAATCTGGAAATTTTGCCAATTAGACATTTTGCTATGAGACAAGAAGAGCAGAAGTCATTACCAAACCATTCTCCAGGTGTGAAATCAGTCACTGACTTTAACTCCCCCCCCCCCCACTTTCTGGGCAGGTGGTTAGGGTAGAGGGAGCAGAGAGTGAGAGGAAATGGGAAAGAAACAGGGAGAAAATTCATTGGGCAAATGCTTGATGACTGAATAATTCCACTAGAGTTTCTTATGGCCTTAACTCACAGTGAATCAGTTCATTTTCTTATATTCAAGTAAAAGGCATCCAAAAATCATCCTTCAGAGAGTGAGTGAATCCTAGAGGATACATGTGCTCAAAATGATAATTGTATCACAGACTAGTGTCCCATTAACTATAATATACTTCTTCCAATAAATGAACTGGTACCTTAGGTCATAATTAAATACATAAACCAGTCTGAGTGAATTTGTGAAAAGACTGGTTCAGTGGTAAAGAGACTAAGAATGATCGTGTGAGGAATCTTTATAGCAGACCACTATAGTAAAGGAAGAGTTTGTAGAGAAGAAGGCTGCCTCTGAATACTTTGAGGAAAGCTTTTACACTTAAGGTTGAATAGTTAGATGATGGAGCTGGGGCCATTCACTGAGGTTATAGGGAGGCAGAATTTTGCTCATTAAAAGAGGGTGTAAGATTTAAGAAGAACCTACTATCTGTAAACCACTTATGTGGGCACTTTTACATGCAGCAAGTCACTACACCATCTCAAAGTCCTGTCTAGTAGATATTATTTAACCACCATAGTAGAGAAGTTAATGGTGAGGTTCAGAGAGAATAAGAAATGTGCTTCAAGGCCCACTACTTCTATGCAGCAGAAATAGCTTTACTATATCCAAGACCAAGCTACTCCCAAGATTGTGCCCATTTGACATTTCTCATCAAAGGCAAAATAACTGCCAACAAGGAAGAGAAATCTACAAGTCAGTATAGCACCTAGAACTTTTTCCACTTGTAAAAGGAAAATATTTTCTCTAAAAAGAATTTTAAAACCCAAAACCTTTGATTATGGGGTTCCATGGAAAAAATGGAGCAGACAGACCAAAGGCTTGCATTTTTCTTTCTTTCAGTTCTTATTAAGGGCAGTTTTGTGGCAGCAATAAAGGAAAATAACTCACTATCGATGTCTGGTAAGTTTTCCCATCAAACAGAGAGAAAGAGAAAGAAGGATGTTGCTATAAAAACATCTGTAAACTGATCCATCCACATAAGACAACTTTAAAAGCCGGGGCAAATGGATTCTCAGTTGCCCTTTCTTTCCCATTTCTTTCTAACAAGTGTAATCTTTTCTAACTTAGGTCCTAACAATTCCAAATGATGACTTGATTTGCAGTGATGGACCTGAAAGAAACAGAGGAGCTGGGCAAAGCATTTAAGCTATGGTGAACTTGCATGGGACAGCAGCGAGTCTCTTTGCCAATCTGAGCTTTAGTTCCTTGTGAATAATACAAAAAGATCCCTGTGGCCCCTTTGATCTCACCCTACATGAACACAAAATGTCCCTGCAACAATTTCCACTGTCTATTCATCTTATTGAAATTATTATATAAGAACACAGCACATGGCTAAAAGCCCCAGAGCCAGGGTACCTGGTAATTTTAATCTCAGCCTCTGCTCTCCTTACTAGCAGTATGACATGGGCAAAGTATTCAACCCATCTCTGGTAGCCTACACTTCTGCATCTGTGAATTGGGGGTACTGGCAGGACCTGCCCTACACAGTGGTCTGATGACCGAATGAGTTACTTTATCACTTCTGTGTGTTGTTATTACTATCACTGTGCAGCAGTGCTTTTGAACTTCTGTGTATCTGGTTCATGAAAGGAGCTCACATGCTAAAGCTCTGCTGCAGGGAGTCAGGCTGGGTAGATCTGAGATGGGGCCTAGGAAGCTACAAAGCCTGTGACTGAGACGCACAGTCAGAGGTAAAAACCCCATCTGTGTGTTCACGTGAGGCCCAAGAGGCAGGCATGGTGGACCTGCACAACGTGGGCAAGCATGGAGCACACAGCTTGAGCTCTGGTCAGTCTTGGGTTCAAACACTTGCTCTGCAAATTCTCAGTCACACAACCTGGAGCAAGTTACTTACCGTCAGTGAATCTTAGTTTCCTTATTTGTAAAATGGAAAGAATATCATCTTTCTGGCAGTGTTGTTGTGAGGTTTACAGAGAGACTGGCAATGACAAATTTAAAACCCTGGCAGGTAACCAATAAATGATACTTTAAAAAATGTATACTTATCATTATACAGATTGCTCAAACCAGAAGGAGAGAGCACACAAAGGGGAAAATTGCTGAAATATTTGGAGCCTTTGAAACAGGCAGTTGATCTTTTAAGAACAGTGAATTATGATTTATCTTTTTAAAATGACAAATACATGTTTATGTTTTTTTTTTCTCCATCTCAAACAAAAGACAGAGCAAATTTATGCACTCTTTATTATACACTTTTTATTTTCACTTAACAACATATCCTGGGGATTTTTCTAGGTTGGTATATGACGAATATCTTCATTTTTTTCTTTATAGAATCATGGTATTCCACTGAACTGATGTGTAATTCAACCAGTCCATGATAGAGGGGTATTTAGGCTGGTTTCTAGCATTTACTTTTACAAACAATGCAAGGATAAGTAAGTTTTAAATAATTCTTTTCATACAAATGTATTTGTAGGGTAAATTCATAGAAGTATAACTGCTGGTTCAGAAGGATTGTACACTTGTCACTTTGTTATAAATTGCTGAATTGCCCTCTTTAGATTTTGTATCAATTTATACTCCAGTGAACAATGAGAGGCTATTTCTCAACTCATCAACAGCATAGTCTGCTATTAAATTTTTTGACCTTTATCCATCTGATAATCAAAAGGCAGTCTCTTAATATAGCATAATTTGCCATTTCCTTATTATAAGTGTGTCATACATGTTTTCATAAGTTTTAGAAAAAATGTAACATCCTTTCCCAGAAAAATGATTACTCATATCTTTTGTCTATCTCTTTCTTTTTTTTGGCTTTGCCATTTTGACATATAGCAAGCCTTTATGTATTTGGGATAGGAGGTCTTGGTCTGCAATACGAGTGGCAAAAGTTTTTCTTTTGTTATTAATGTTTTAATTTAATGCAGCTTTGTTCTGTATATCTTAGTCTGCCATGTAGAAAATTTTTCTTACATTATTAAATTTATTTAATTTTTCTTTTATGGCTCTTGGGTTTTGTATGATGATTTCTACATGGCTTACTCGCCAATGATTTTTCTGATAAGTTTATTTTGTATTTTGCATGTAAATTTTGATCTATTTAAGATGTATCCTGCTTTGAAGTAAAGTTCTAACTTCTTTCTAATTGGACAAATTCTATTTTTTATATTTAGAGAACAATATATAAGAAGGGGATGGGTAAAAAATAGCTTTGATTTCAAGCAAAGAGAAAATGAACAATTATTCTTGTTAGATCGCTTCAACAGCTGAATTTCTTTCAGTTTTCCTGGTGTGAAAGTACACTCAATATTCTTCTTCTCTTCAACAGTTGTCACTCACTTACTAAAAATATTAATCTTACCAGTGAACTGAATTAAAATTACAGAGTGGCAACAGAATGAAAATTTCTGACGATGACATGGTTGCTGGGCATTATTTCCCTCCTTTTCACATGGCTGTCTTTTGTGGGTATCCTAGCTCCCTGATTTCCAATGCTTTAAAAGCCTCCATGCAATAACAATATAATCATAAAAGCTAATTAGTAAAGATTTTGTGTCTTGTTAATGATGTACAATTGATTGTGGCTCGAGGATAGAATGAGACTAACCATTCATCCACGATGAACATTGCATTTTATCTTCTTACAATGTGAAGGTGATGGCATTTTTATTACTGTGTTGCTATTATGTAGACATCTGAACCAACTCACCAATCTGTTTTCATCTGGCATCATTTTTTACTACTATCAAACTTGAGCCCTTTAAAAATGTAGATAATTCTAGACACTTGATTATAGGAAAAAGGAGGAAATTAATTACACATGGACCAAATGGTGAACAACAATCACAGCATTATTTATCTACTCTATCTTTGCTTAACTTTTCAACTATACTTTTTTCCCCCATAGGCCATAATTATATTATTCAAATGCCTGATTAAAAATAACTTGAAAGTAACCACTTAACTAAAATCCCCAGTCTCTTTTATTTTCCTGAACCATCTCCTCCTCCTTAATTCTTTATAAATAAATAGAAGTGGATAGACACAGGCATAGATACAGACAAATGTCAAAATCCTCATTTGCATGGAGAAGGAAACACTACACAGTGACTAGATCCCCTTTGGAATTTACTCCCCAAGTCCAAAATGTGAAAGGCTTCGTGGTCACTCTTTTTCCTTTGCTGTCTGTCCTCTCTTTTCATGATTTCCTCTTTTACTGCAAGAGGTTCTGACAATGAAGCCATGTGCCAGTATAGCTCCTGTATCTGGGGTTTGGTCCAAGATTTAATTTTTCAAAGGGATGGGATTTTGGTTCTTTTCAAAGTTGGTCTGGATCACATAGCTGTGGTGCGAAAAATACATAATAGGTGCAAAACTGCAGCAGGGAAGGTTTAAGGGTTTGTTATGACATGGTTCTTTATTCAGAGCATACAACCAAGACAGTAATTCTGGCCTAGTAATTCCCTGTTGCTACTTTCTGACATTTGAAAATTTCCAAAGATCTACTCCTTGGATATCTGCAGACAAGCTTTCTGCCTCCGCTTTGGGGCAACCATGCACCCTGAAGGGCCCAGAACATGGTGTTGGTGCTTAGTGCTATAGGGCCCTGTTTGTATGTACTCTCTTGCTATTCTCTGATCTTTGCACCAAAGGTGCTCTGTGGCACATCAGCCAACCCCAAAAGCTCAGTGTGCAGAGACTGAGGGGCATCTGTTAATTTAAGAATTGCAAGGCATTTTGGAGATTGGATATGCATATTTTTTCCCACAACTTTTCCTCAGTTGTGCCGGTCATCTGGCTTGGCAATGGTCTCATTGCATCTGGGCTGCTAGACTATGAGAGGTGGGATTTGGGTAGAAGGTGGAACAGAAGGCCATCCTTTAGGTTTGTAGCAGAGCAGTTGCCTAACACCGTGGGGGAACTTTGTCCTGTCTCTGTAGGTCACTCGAGTTTCTTTTAAATGGGAATGCACAAGCCTGCTTCTTTCCTTTTTGCCTGAGGGCTGACTATAATGGGGACACATTAGTTGAATGGGGAAGACTGAGCACCTGGCATTGCAAAGGACTATGGTTTTCAACTTTCAACACTAGTGTCTTTGGAGGAGAAAACCAGCATGCAGCCATCTCAGCCACCCTCAGCTACTCAGTTGACCTTCTCCTTTGCTGGTGGCTGTTCACCATCATTAGGGACTTGAATATTTGATAGGATTAAAAAGTGAGATGCTGTTGAAACTGAGTTCCCAATAGGCTTGAAGAATTTGTTCTGATGGTTTTGGTTACTGGCTTTTATAGATAACCCAATATCTAGCTAACTAGTAGACTATGAATAGGATCGGTCATATTTTACAAGCAACTATAATACTATGGCAGTAGAAAAACTATTGCCACATACACAGATGACAACTTTTCAATCTGCCTGCTCTTGATTTGGCCTCACTGGATGCTTTCCATGGAATTTTTGCTTTTTGTTCAGTATAGTCCTAGATTTCAGCATGCATACATGACATACGTTTCTAAAAGACATTTAGGAGCCGATATTTTAATATGTGCTGATAGCTGCTGCTGTTCTGTCTTACATACTTTAACTACACTTTCATATTTTGTATTTGTGCCCTGAGGCAATTTAATCACAGAAGTTGCAATCTGATGTGCAGAAATGATAAATAAATAAGTGGTACTCAGTTTCCAAATGGGGTTAGCACCAATAGAGAATCATGGAAATAGTCCCGCTTTGTATGGCCCTCTTGAGATTCTCTTCAATTCAGCCATTGTTTTGTCCTGAGTGGGGCAGTCCTTGGGTAACATGCTAGTAAGAAATCATGCATGTACCCCCTCAACACACACAGAATATAGTAGGCAGAATGTTAAGAACTGTGCCATCAATTCCTGTGTTGCTTCTATTTACAAGATCATTGCACAATCCCTTTGTCCCTGTCCAGATCTCCATCTGACACCCTGACTGGTGTAAACTTCTTGCTACCTTTGCTCAGACCTAGTGTTGGCAGGTACCACAGACAGGAGCAGATGATCCCACATAGTGACCATTGGCACAGAGTGACCATTCTGTCACCTGAGGCATCTGTCCTCACACACACACTGTATTATCTCTGTCCTAGCCAAGTTCTATGAGATTCTGACAACCCAAAGATACAGAACACACCCAGAATTATTATTCAAACCATGGGCCTTCTCAGCTCAAGCTTCCTGCCTCTGCTGAAGAACACAAGATGAATTTAGAGACACACACAGAACCTGTAATCCCATGCTAGCCCTTCTGTGCCTCCCCTCTTATTGCTGGAAACAAACTCAGCAAAGAGGAGAGAGAAGCAAGATGACATATGGTCCCCTACATGGCCAAGGTAATCAGAGAAGATTGTCAAGAAACGCAGGGTTAGAAATGGGACATACCATCTTTTAGCATAAAGGGGTGGGGGGCAAATTTCCATCAACCTAGAGAATGTGAAATTCTTTGGTAGACAAGATAAAGGTTTTCAGGCAGAGACAGATCTTATTAGTGTGAAGTGACTGGATTTCAGGAAAGACTTTGAAAAGAGCCAATGAAACTGACTGCAAACCAGACTGAGAAGTCTCTGTATCCTCCTCCACCTTATGTTGTCTTTCATGGTGGCACTCAGTAACCATTCCTGCTTCTCCATAGTTGTGAAACCAGAATTGGGAGAGACCACTCAGAGGCACAGCCCACTGGGAAGCTGTTAGTGACATGACACAAATGGGAAATGTGTTGTTCCAGAAGATGCAGGGCATGGAAGTGTGACAGAGATGACAGGAGGGTGGAAGAATATAGGACAGGGATGGATTGAATAAAATTTTAGAGGAGGGAGCACACATATGTGGTCCCTTCCCACTCTGGGAATGATGATGCTAACATTACACTTCACCTGAAATTCCTTTCCTTGCCCCAGAAATGCCCCACCCAATTTTCTTTGAGTAAATACTGGCTTCACCTTCTCTTTTGCTCTCGCTCTCACTTTTGCTCTCTCTCTGTTCATTTTGAGGAACCTGGGTCAAGGAAGTGCCCTTTAGAATGGTACAGAGACAACTAAGGGCATTTGGAGGGAGGCATAGTTAGCTGATAGCAATGGCAGAGGCATGAGCAGGGGTTTGATGACACTAAGAGAGATGGTGGAGAGTTTGAATGGGTCCGTGATTTAAAAAGCCACAAAATGAAAAAACCTCTCTGCAAGGCAGTCTGTCTGTCTTAGGGTGAGCAGAGTGAGGGGTGAGACCTCAGAGGTGCAAACTATTGGACCTAAGGGGAAGTCTGGAGCTTGGTGCAGAGAACCAGGTCACTTGCTGGAGGGTGTGCAGCTCGGCTTTGGCTTTCTGAACATGTTCATAACTTCCTCAAATGTTTGGAAACTGCTGATTCAGTCATAGGAAGAAAAGATGGAGACACATGTGTGTGTGAGAAGCTTCATAAGGCAGAAAAATAAGAAATCTTAGGGTCCAAACAGAAAATGCCATCATAACATGCTGCTTTAGTGGCATCCATCCCTCCACCCTGCTCCCCATTTAGAGGCTTCCTAGACCTTTCTTCCAGGCCTAGCTTACAGGATATTCTTCAGAGGATGCTCTATTTCTTGATACTATCCCAAGTAAGAAGCATCTTTTCCTAATGGTATAGAACAATCTGGGACCTAACCAGGAAGCAAGGTCTGTTATTTTGGGTCTGCCCAGGAAGACAGAATAGTGGGATCACAGGGGTAAAGAAGTTACAAATCAGCCAAGAATAATGGCACATCCTTATAGTCCTAGAACTGTGGGAAGCCGAGACAGGAGAATTACAAATTTGAAAGCAGCCTGGGCAACTTAGAGAGACCCTGTCTCAAAATAAAAAATGAAAAATGTGGGCTGGGGAGATAGCTCAGTGGTGGCACAGTGCTTGCCTGGCAAGCTTGAGGTCCTGAGTTCAATTCATGGTACAAAAAAAAAAAAAAAAAAAAGAAAAGGTTTGAGGATGTAGCTCAATGTGAAGGCCCTTGCTGAAATTCCCAGTATCACATAAACACACATACACGCACACATACACGCTGGCATGCACACAAAAGAAGGTGCAAGCCTTGCTGTAATATAGAAGTGGCTTCCATTAATTCTCCATATGTGTTTACTTGCCTGATTTCCAGGTGTGTGGTCAGAAGAGGTTAAATTTCTGGTAAAATACAGAGGTGAATCTTGCTCTCAAATTTTAAAATTTTAGAATTAAGCAAAGTGGCAGGAGGATAGCAGTGTGCTAGGATCCTGGGTCCCTCCTAACTCTAGTTCTGTCAGAGTGCTAAGTGTATGCAGTAGGTATCAATTCAGTGTTCATGTAATTTCCATTATATGCCTTAGGTACCTTTACAAACAGCCAGGGGGAGGATGGGAATCAATGGAAAGGGAAGCTAGTCCAGATCACCCCTGCTGGGGAGGCTCAGAGCACGGAGCACAGTGCTTATTATTTATCCCCATTTGATGAATGAGAAAAATAAGTTCTCAGAGAAGTTGAAGTAGGCAACCCAAGGACACATCCTAGGAAACAGGAGAGCCAAGGTTTGCCCCAGGGACTGTGATCCTAGAGTCATGGTCATTTTTATACTGCAGGGGCCTACAGAAGGAATGCCAGGGTAGGGTTCAAGTGGAAGTGGGATCTTAACACGGATGTTATTGAAAGATGCATTGAGAAAGTAACATCTGAGCAAAAGCCAGCAAAGAGTTGAGGATGGAGACAGAAGTTCAAGTGGAGGAGACTCATTCAATTGTGAAAGACCGTAAGGCAGGAGGGAGAGAGTTAAAGAGGGCAGAGTGACTGCTGGACCAGCAGGTAAGGAGGGCAGAGAGCATTCTGGCCAGACTGCAGAGGAGGGTTTTAAATGTGCTTATGAGAACTGTGGTTTGTGCTCTGGTGAGTCTGAAGTAAGCACTGGCATGGTCTGATTTCTATATTAAAAACATTATTCTTGTAGCTTGTGCTGGGAATAGACTAAGTACTTAAAGGGTAGAAGTAGGGAAATTCCAACAATCCAACAACTGCCACTACTCTCACTGAGCTGTGG